>JAHLKC010000139.1:0-110595 GCA_025449115.1 Chytridium lagenaria
AGAAGGAGAGTGCGTTGGCGTTTTTGGTGGATGAGGGACGGAGGGGGGAGGTGTTGGAGGAGGATGAGGAGTTTGAGATACCAGAGTTGGAGGAGGGGGTTGAGAGGGTTGTTGGAGGGGGTGGAGGTGGGGTTGGGAAGGTGTGGAATGCGTGTTGGAGGGTTTTTCTTTGGGAAGGGTGTTTTATCGTTTTGTTGGGGGGTGTTTGCTCCCTTTTTCTTTTTTTTGCAACGAGTTTAGTTCTATTTTTTTATATTTTTTTGCATGGGGGGTAGGAGAGCGAAGTTTTCTCGGTTTTGTTGTTTCGTTTTTTTTTTGGGGGGGGGAGGAGATTTTGTGAAGGCTTCTATGCGCTCCCACCTCCCTCTTTTTTTTTCTGTTCGTTTTTGTTTCGTGTCGGTGTGAATCCTTTTTTTTCCCCGCTTGTGTCTTAGACTAGGTATTTGTTTTTCCTTGTTGGGAAGAATCCCTCCCCCCCACTTCTTTCGTGACTTTCTGTTCGAGGTGTCGCGTTCAACTATTCACGTTTTGTCGGTTTAACGGTTTCCACGGTTTCGGTTTTCGGGTTTCGTTTTTCTTTTTCTTTTTCTTTTGGTTGGGAGTACCTTTTTTTTTGGCGTTGCTGTTCATTGCGATTTTCGAAGAACATGATTTCTATTACTTTTTCATGATGAATGTTGTTGAAGTTTTTTTTTGGTCTATCGCTCATCCATCGACTCTCGATTTACTTTTTTTGGAGTCGCCAACGTAACGTCTGGGGGATTTCGAAAAAACGAGCGTGTAGGGTCGCGAAATGAAAAGAAAAAAAAAACAAGAGCAAAGAGGAATTGGTTATGTAGATGTAAATATCTCCTTTTAAGGGAGGCAGGATTCATGCACGGCGATATCTTGACACTTTTTTACACTACAAGGATGCATTGAATTTGCGTTTAAAGGGGAACATTGGTGAAAACACGTTTAAACTCCCAGGAAAAAAACAAACAAAACAAGCCACACCCTCCTCTACAAGGGGAAAAAAAAAGGAAGATAAGAACCATCATCAAACAGTGCTTTAACAAAACACGTTAAGCCGTAATTTCATCAGTCTCTTCACCACATATTTCCTCCCCATTTCGATGCTTCAAGCAGACTCTTCTCCTGTATCCAATCCATTTTGTTGAAAACAAAGTCACGCTTTCGAAAGCCATTTGCTTCGGCCTCATCAGGGTTTGTTTTGATGCCGTCGAAAATCGTATGACGGGTGTAACAAGTTGCTTCAAGTCTTGAGATGCAAAGTATTTATTTACTTTTTGGAAATAAAAGTGGAGCGAACGAACTACCATTTACACAAGATTTTTTTAAACGCTCTTTTTTAATACATTCATAGACTCACTGTCCATGCTTTGAAAAGTCCCTCTTATTTTATCCCCCAACCCGCGTTTTTTGTTTTTTTTTAAGTTGGTTTTTTAAAAGTGCCCACGATTTCCCCTGTACGGTATAACGTACTTATTAACGTGAACATGCCTATTGTGCGAGGACATTGTTACCACATCCCTGGAACCTAACAATCCACAGTACAGACGGTAATGTTAAAAGATAAGCAACAGAAATCCCTCGGTACACAGAATTCTCTCCCACCTTGTAAACCGTTACACAGTCACTCTAATCAGAACCAATGAGAATGAAGCTTTTCCCACTTTAAGCAAAAGGCCGCTTCGCTTGCACCTCCTTCCCCCCTTCATCAACATCCATCCCCAAACCAAACCACCCACCATCACATACCACACCTTCAGGAGCGAAAAACGACGGAGATACTCATTTCCTATCCGTCATCGTCAACTCAAATATCCAACTAAACACATCTCCTTTAAGAGAACACACACACAGCCAGGAAAACTGGTAATCCCAAGCATACAGAAAACGAGAAAAAGAGGGAGAGATCTTCCAATCATCCATTCCATTCTTTCAACGATCCCTTCTGCTACAAAGGCACAAAGTGATAAAGGGTTGTTACCAGTGTCCCGACGTCGTCACCCCAATCGTTTGTGGATTACGGGATATAGCTGGCGCGTGTGAAGAACGTTGAAGGAGGTTGAGGATACGACTTTGTTGAAATAGAACGGCGAGCAAGAAAAAGATCATTAACGAAGACTAGTATTCTCACCGAAAGTCTAACGTCCACAACTACAGCCTGAAGAAACTTTTGAAGGAAAGGCGCCGGCCGCTTTAACATCCAAGCCAGCATCACTTTCCAATAATCATCTTCGCACCTTTCGCACCTTTCCACCAACATGGGTGCCTCCTGCTGCACCCCTGAAAGATTGACTTCCAAGCCGAAGGTATTCACAAAACCTCCCCTACTTTCCTCAAAACTGACGCACCCTCTCCTCAGTCGAGCTCACCCACTTCAACCTTCTCCGGTCTGTGGGTAAAGGAGCGTTTGGAAAAGTCCGCGTGGTTCAACATAGGGGAACGCAAAAGATCTATGCGTTGAAGTATATTAATAGGCAAATGTATCAAGATGAAAGCTGTGAGAATATCATTCAGGAACGACGGTTGTTAGAGGAGCGCAGCATCCGTTATTTGGTGAGTTGCGGCTAGAAACTATTGGAATTTTTTGGCAGCGCCGCTTACTTTTTAATGGAATGTGTTGGTTGGGTTTGCAAGCCAACTTTTGTCATTTGTTTGGTGGCAGAGTTGATTGCACACCCATGTATCTCTTTCCAACCACTTTGCTCCACTTTCCCAGCTTCGTTGATGTTCCTCACCATTAACACCTCTCAGCAATCTCCGCTTCGCCTTCCAAGATGACGAAACCTCTTCATGGTCCTTGACCTAATGCTTGGTGGTGACCTTCGTTTCCACCTCGATCGCATGGGCACATTTAAAGAAGACATGGTCCGTTATTATGTTGCTGAAATCGCTCTCGGTCTCTCCTACCTCCATTCAAGACGGATCGTGCACAGAGATCTCAAACCGGATAACGTTTTTTGGATGAATTTGGACATGCGAGTTTGACGGATTTAATATTGCGGTGCATTATAGGGAGGAGAAGGCTTTAACGGCTGTGGCCGGGAGTATGGCTTATATGGGTGAGTTTTACTGTTATTTTCTGTTGTTGGGGCTTAGGAGGTGTTTGTTCTTGTGGTTGTTGATATTGTCTCTGGGATTTATGGATTTAATGACGTTGTCTAATCCTAATACTTTTATTTAGCTCCTGAAGTACTCGGGAAAAAGGGGTACTGGAATGCTGTCGATTGGTGGAGTCTTGGAATCATGGCGTTTGAATTATTATATGGAAAGGTAACCTTTCTTCTCTTTCCCTCCTTCAATTCTTCGCCCCATTCATATCCCCTTTTTTCACGTGTCCTAAACCCTTTTTATTTCTTTCATTGTCCAGCGCCCATTCCGCTCCAAGACCAACGACGGACTCACCCACGCCATTCTTCAAGAGCACCTTCATTTCCCATCCGAACCGGCAAACATCTCGCAACCCGCAAAAGACTGCCTCAAGGGGTTCATTACACGGACTGTGTCGGAACGGTTGGGGAGTAAAGAGAGTGGAGGGGAGGCTAGGATTAAGGGACATAAGTGGTTTGAGGGGATGGATTGGGTCAAGTTGGAGGCGAAGGAGGTGGTGGTGCCATTCGTGCCGGACGTGAGTAAGACCTGCTTTCTTGATTCGGTTGAGTTCCAATCTTTTCTTTGTCCTCTCACTTTTTCTTCTATTTCGAGATGTGTCACTTACCATAATCTTGTCCGCTGTCGTTTTAGTCCAAAAAAGCCAACTTTGACGCCACACACGAACTCGAAGAGCTCCTTCTCGAAGACAACCCTCTCAAAGCTAAAGCCCGAAAGAAGGACGCAGAGGGCCGTCTGGAACCAAGAAGTAAGCCCCTCCTTCATTCCTCTCCTTTCATCCTCCCCATCTCACGCATTTTTCTCTAGTCCCCCCACCAGGTGAAGACCCTGAAGTCACCCGTCTCATGGCGGTCATGGAAGAAAAATTCGTTGTCTATGATTACACCCGTCCCAAGCTCAAATCCACTCTCCGTCTTCCCTCCACGCATCAAATGGATGCCCGGCTATCGTCTCACGCGTTGGCGGCCCCCGTCATCATGGCTGCAGCGAAATCGGCACAACAGTTGCAAATGGAGGAGAATGAGGATGAGAGTATGGAGTTGGATCCTATGGAGGGACGGGATGGGGCCGTGTTTGTTGCGGGGATGACGGATACGGGGACCGTGGGGGGGAGCATTAGGACGCCGAGTGTTGCGGGGGCACATCCGAGGATAGGGAGTGTGGCGGAGCATAAGGAGGCGTGATGGATTGATGTCGTTTTCTTGAGCACCCCTTTTATCTTTTTTTTGCTTTTTGCTATTTTGTTTTTTATTGCCCACGTCCCCTCTCCCCCGTCATCTCGCTCACCGGATTCGGTACTATATTTTTTTCTTTCGTATTATACTCGACCTGCCCACCTTGTATCTATAAGCGTTTTTATTGTTATCCTTATTGGTTTGTCAACTTTATTCATCTTTATCGTTTTGCATGTTTTCACTTTTCTTCTTGTCGGACTTCTTTAGACTCATTTGTTTGGGGCGTACTGTATTGAGTTTAAATATGATAACAAGACCTTGGATTCTTGACATCAAGAGTTTTTTGAGTTTGGTTTCAAGACGTGAAAATATTTAGGACACAAGTTGGTGCTCCATGTGGGTGAGTTTTTCAAGGTCGACGCCTGTCCAAATTTGCTGGGACAGAATTTTGGACGAAATCGGAGTGGAGTGATAGGTCATGTAAAAACACTCCGCATAAAACACCGAAAACTGTCGCTAGTGAATAGTTAAACATATTAGTGCAGGTACGATGTGTTGTTATTTTCATAAAAGGGTTGCAAAATGGCAATATGGAGACAAGTTATAACATTCGCTGGTTTGCTGGAAAGGACAAAGTCTGCGTGCGAACTACAGAATAAAAAGACCATCTCAAATAAGCTCGTTATCAATCATTAATGGATAAAGAAGCATAATATACATATCATTCCTATGGCTCCCTCAAAACAATTTGAATCATATATTAAACGACATCAAGGTTCTTATAAATTGTTTATGTGTTTTAAAGAAGTGAATGTCCACTAGTAGTGACGCTTCATAACCTGGTAAAATGGGGTTTAAGGTAAGTGTAAGAAACGAGAATGAAGCGAAGTGGATAAAATAAGCGCCAGTGAAAGTGAAGCAAAAGAATACGTTCAATTGAAATATGAAATGGCAGTAACGAGAAGAAAAAAAAAGGAAAATCGCAGTTCACCATAAAATAAAACAAGGTTAACAGAGAAATAAGGACCGCATGAAAAGAGTCTTAAGAGAAAAAATGAACAACAACCCACCTCCTGCGTAAAAGCATCAAAAGTCAACCCGGGCTTCAACTCATGTCCCACATTCGGCTGCATAAACACGGCAAAAGTATTCCTCGACACCTCCTTTGCGCCTCCACTCTTCACAAGATGCGGCGTCGCAACAAGTAAACCACCCGAAGCCACCTGCGATGATTCACCAATTTGGAAGGCAAGACAGTCACGCGGAATATTGACCTTGATGAATTCTCCACCGCGGCTTTGAATGTAAAGACCCGACGATTCGAGGTCACCCTTTTCGGCGGCAGGGAGAGAGGAAATGTTGATTTCGGTATAGGTGGGGTCAGTGTCTTTGACGTACATGGCGCTGGTGAGGCCCGTAAGCTAAGATGACGTCGTTAGATCATTGCAGTTAACGTAAAACTGAAGGTGGAATCTTTACAAGAGAAACATCCTTCTTGTAAACTACACTTCTTAAAATCCAAGCATGACTTTAAAACTCCCTTTCACGCATGAAAGACCCAGAAAACGAATATGAAAACATACATACCATGCCATGATCCACATGCAACCCACACCAACTCCCAATCTTGGATTCATCCGTAGACTTCTCGGCCACAGGGAAATAATGCAACAACCTCGCTTTCACCGTGATTGAATCCTTGATCGCGGACTCAAGGAACGCAGGATGTGACGTGTTGGACGTAATGTAGGCGTCACAATGGCGCGCGAGTTTAAGTCCAACGTCCACAATGTAAGAACCGAGCTGCGAAGAACATTAGATTGAGGCACATAATCGAAAAACCATGATGGGCTTTTTGGTGAAGAGAAAAAATGAACAGAAAGAGGTATCTTTACTTACATCCATGTAGGCCTCCTTCAGTTCCGGCAACTCTTTTGGCCAAACATTACTAAACCTAAGAGGAACTTCAACAACCACATCACATCGCCAATCACTTACCCATAAGCTGGGAACTTCTCCGCATACCCTTCATCACTCGACGGCGTCTCATCATACACAGGATTATTATAATAAGATCCCTTTGCGAAATCCAAGCTCCCCTCAATCCGTTCCTTCCCATGCGACCTATTTAACATTTAAGGAATATACAAATGAAAACCCTCACCATCCAAACAAATACGATGAGTCTTTATGAACGCATGCTTTCCCTTGACGTCTTCAGGGAGCGCCGCAAAAACCGATGCGAGGCGGAGAAGACGTAGACGTTTTTCAACAAAGCCCTTTTTTTGATGTTAGCGAATGGAAGGGATATAATGGGGCGGCTTACGGGAAGATCAGAGACGACGATGATGCCGAGACAGTCAGGGTTGTTGCCGAACCCAGAGGCAATCTTGGAGGAGAGATTGCTGTCCAGAGAGCAGAGCTCTGCGTAGGTGATGGTCGTGACCATTATTTAAAAAAATGGGGTTGTTTGTGTTGCTGAGGGGGTAAAAAAGGTGACAGGGAGAAGACGGCGTTTAGGTAACAGGTCGGAACGGACGTGACCTCATCGATTTTTAAATTTGGGGTTGATTCTTTGAACATGTTTATTGGGGTTGCTATGTTGAGATGTGCCGCCCTCATACAGGAAAGTGTGGAATCCTTATGCGGACAACAACTTTTAAATCTAGTACGGAGAATAAGAGGTGTGAAGGAGACAGGTTAAAGGGACCATATTAAAACCTCAAAATTAAAAGTATATGGATGGTCACGTCGATAACAAACCGAGGCAATGGGGGCGGAAAAAGAGGAATGATCTCCATGTAATGGGATAAGTATATACGCCAGCGGCGAAGAGCAAGAAAAAACAGCAAGAAGAAAAAATAAAAAGGAACCCCTATGTAGGGAAAAAAGCCTATAAAAAAGTCCGCAACGTGTGAAGGGAATCCAGCATCAAAGACTCCCAAACCCAAGACCCATCTCATAACTCAACATTTAGGAACATAAAAGGGTAAGAGAAAAACTGATGGCAGAAAAGAAGAAGGACAAAAAAAAAAAGTCTTGAGACGCTTTAAAGGCTTGAATTAAGAAAGAATTGTAAAAAAAAAGTCAAACAAGGATACATCGGTTTTGATCTGGAGTGCTGCGAAGCTTTCCCTCATCCACATTTTCATCTTCGCAAAGATAAAAAGAAAAAACAACAATCAAGAAATAAATGAAAGCTGATCAGGCTAAAAAAAAAAAAAAAACTGGCACAAGAAAAAGGCAGGGGGGAAAAAAAAAGGCGGGAGGATGATGTAGAAAAAAAATATTTAAAAACAAGACCTTCCGAATCATCACAAAAATAACAGAGACGAAGAAAATGTGAGCTCTCTACGCCTATCCTCCTTCAGCTCCACTCCCAAGCTTGAGATCCTAAGCCGCTCCCCATCTTTGATCCTCCCAACACCTGCCGTCCATCGAAGTAAATTCAGCAGGAAGCAAGTTATCACAAAAAGGAAACAATAAAAACACAGGCTGTTGGAAGGGTTCATGATGGCCGAGGTAGAGCACCAAATTTAGGCGTCATGATGAACAATAAACATGGTTCCCACATCCTTCCACTTATGGACAAGTTTGTCGAAAGTATCAAGTGTAGAAAGGAACGATAGGAGCAGAAAATAATCAAAAAAGCACACACCCAAACACACAGACCCTTTAAGGTGAGTATATTAGGTTGAGTAAAGAGAAGGAAGTAAGGAAAGGATGCAGCAAACCAAAATTGCTCAGCTCGCTCAACCCGTGGTTCGATCATGTTAAGATCTCGACCGGTAGTTGAACAAAAAGGCAAATTATTAGAAACGAAGAAACGAGAAACCTACAAAGTAAAAAGGCACTGGTCCGCACATATGGATCCATGACCATAATCAAAGTAATTTTAAACAAAAGACATGAATTAAAAAAAACAAACGGCTTTGATTGGGAGGCTACGATGCGGGAGTAATAGGAGAATGAAATAGCGAAAGATTCATGTTGTTGTGTGGAGGGTGGATAAAAAAGGATGGATTAAGGACGCATGTGCAAAGGAAGGTGATCAGAAATCCCTTGCTCCCGGTCAATCCTGCTCTAGCTCTCCGTGTCCTGGTCTAATGTGAATTCTAACGCCTTGCTTAGCAAAGCATTTTGAAAGCAGTGTAGAATCTGAGGAATAAAATAAAACATGATCAGAAAAGACCTTGAAGACCAGCACAGAAAAGGTGCATTGAATGTACGTAGACAATGGCTTATATGATACGTACCTGACATCCCGGGAAATGCCTTTGGGCTATATACGGTAAAGGGTTCGCTATACATTGACGTGAAAGATGCGGAATTGCTAGGGTGAAACAAACTTTAGCGAACGAAAGAGAGCCGGAAAACGCTGAACCGTAATATCAAGCATATATTCCGATAAATAAATTTGAATAAAAACCAACCTGATTCTGATAGAGAAGTACAAAAGAGAAAAAAATGGGACGCATGGAAAAAAAAATTGTAAGTAAAAATACAAGGCTCTTTTCATAAGGAATTGCAACAGTAAAGCAAAGATGATGAAATACTCACTCTGTTAAATCAAACAAATCAAATTTGAGCCGATATGTTCCACTGGTTCTTACAGAAATATCTGGGAAGATGAAAAACATGCCCTTCTCCCCTGATAAATCCGTCAAGATCCAGCACGCCGACACCAGGCATCCCATCATTACTTGACTGTACTCTGAGAGGTGAGAGAGTGTCGGGTGGGTGGACTCGGACGTAAGCTCAGACATGACTGAGGCAGGAGCGTCTGTCGGTGGCCGTATCGTTGGTTGCTGCGATATGCAACGCGTCATATCACTGTAAAATCACAACAAGGAAAGCAGATAAGTTAAGATAAAAATCTTGAAACGCATTTCCTGGAGAGGAGATAGTTCGCCATGGGAGGGGTAATGACGGGGTAGGTGGGATGGTGTCTTTAACCCTCGAGTCTGCATGAGGTGATCAACCTCCAAGCCACTACGTGAAAATGCACACCCGCTCTAACAGGAAGGACCCTCAAGGTCGAAAACCCCTCAATGAAGGTCAAAAATATCATCAACAAAGAAAAATAAAAATTTAAAAAAAAATAAAAAATTTCAATCCAAATCTTGTTCCAAGCAGTAGAATTGCTCGGAACGGTAAAAGCAGAAAAAGCCATTTGTCCAAATCCGTCGGTGAGATCAAATCCTCCGACCCAGCGAAACGTTGAGGACCCCTTTGAAAAGGGGACCTCATAACTACCTCCTTCATTTCGGCATGATGCCTTCCAGAAGATCCACTGGTGCAAGTAGATACCATCAACAGAGAAACGAGGTATAAAAGACGGAAAGGGCGGCATCAAAATAAAAAACTCTCTGGGGCAAAGAGTGTTGTCTGAGCCCAAAATGACAAGACGATGGCCATCACTTTTCGGACCACCCTTCTCCCAAGAGACAGAGAGACAGTTGGCTTGATGAGACCAAGCCGTTCATTATGAAATATAAAGGTGCTATATGGTTTTCGAAGGAAAAAGAATACGACTTACGGTGTCCAAAGTGAAGCAAAAAGCATCAAATTTCCAATGCCCTCGTAAGCATCCGGAGGTAAATCTCGGCCCATACCGGTGGTGTCCGGACGTTGAGGAATTTGCGCATATAACGACGATGCTGCAGAGGAAGTGCTGGAAGATACAAGGGATGACGAGGAGGATGCGACAGAGGCAGAGATTTTGGAGTCGGCGCGATGGGTGTTTACGGAAGAGTTGAGATTCGTGGTTGAGTTGATGTGAAGCTGAAGACTTTTTTGTACGTAAAGAAAAGGTTTTAGCATTTTTATAATGTTTTGTGTAAACAAAAACATTGAGACAGTATTGAAACAAAAAACCAGCTGAGACTGAGAGTATCAACGTAAATTAATGTAAAAGGATAAGTAAACTAACATGGGAGGGGGATCTAGAGGCCGACGGTCGCGAAGGGCAAATCCGGACATTCGAGCTCGAACGGGTTGCTGAATGACCTCGAGACGGTAGAACCCACGAGGGGCCCAAGAAGCCGTTGATGCTGGTTCTAGAAGAAATATTAGCTAGGCATAAACAGGTATTTCAATATAATTTATGAATAGGGGTAATAGAAAGGCCAACTGTATCGGGCATTTTAAATGCGCAAATTAACGTGAGAGATAAACCACCCAGTCGCGATTCAAAAATAGGATAAAAGAGTGAAAAATGAAGATAGAAAAGTCAATAACATACCGGTCATCACCGGCAAGGCCCCAGGAAAGTCTTGCACAGCCCGTCGAGGTTTTTAACTACTTCAAAGCAGTGAGGCAAATGATGGCAGACAGCCCTCGAATGCAAAAATGCGTTGGTGTTGAAACACAGAAGATCCCGAGACCCGCAGAGCTTCACCCCTTAACACAATAACCGAAATGCCTTCTCTTCGCTCAAGAAATATTAGGGTGCAAAGCCGTGGTTCTGACGCTTTGAGGCCCTCCTTCGCTTAGAATTATCTCTCTATTGGATGGCCAACTCCTCTATCTCCCTTGTTTGTTTCAGCTTCTCCAGTCGTTAGTCCCCTCCTTCAATACTCGATCGAAGTCCACTTGCAGACTCGGCAAGGTCCCAGCACAGGCTCCCCTCTTGCAGCAATCACCCAGCCTCAACGGATTCGCTGGATGGTCGTATGACACTGCCTGATGATGGCAATGTATAGCGAACAGGATGAAGTGATGTCGAGAAGTTGATGTGGATGCCTTGTTACTGAGAGGTTTGTTCGCACCCCAAAATCCCAGCCTGCAATTTGCGCAAGAAAAACTTTTCAGTTATGAATGCGTTTGCCTTTTCCCAGTGACGGTTTTTGCTCTTTCTTGGCTTGGTTTGCTAAATAAAACTACTATCATAGAGCACAGAGCAATGTCACAACGTGAGGTCGTGGTTGTGTTTGAATTTGATAACTCTACATGCGTTTGCTCTCAAAATTCTTTCTTATTCAAATCTACTTTTTGACAACAAGAGACGTCGTTGTTGCAGTGATTTTACAGAGTTTGACGTAATAACATATGCTTTATTAGCTTTATCGCAGGATATAGTGTAAACATGTTGGCATTAGTTGTAAAGGCCTCTGGGATCGACGGAAGCGTCTGGTCCGCCTGTTATGGACGGATGAAGGCATCTCTATCAGTGGTATTGAAAGGTTTGAGGAAAGTGGTGCTTCTTGCCCCAGGGTCGGTTGTCTTCCCGCTTTCATTCCCTTGGTTTTTTCCGCCCTTTTTTTTTCGCAAATTCCAGATCTTTGTCGGAATTTCAATAAAAGGTAAGGGGGCAGTTCAAAGGTAGGGTGTAATTCCGTGGGGTTCCACTCGTCCCCAATAATCTTCCAATGGAAAAGAGATTTAACGTCAAACGCTCTTATATAGGGGAAGAATGGCCAAATGACGGCGGATATTCCTAAAGTACAGGCGCTGCATCCAAAGAGTTTGGATCGAGAATATGATATCGCGATACAGTACAAAAAAAAAAAACGCGCGTCTGTTTCTACCTTCAAAATAAAACTTAGAAATAGTATTAATTACTTTTTCTCTTCTTTCTGCTGTTTATTGGCCCAAAAGCAGCCTTTTTGTATAAACAAACATTCATCTATTATTATTTACAACGATTAGCCTTGTCCTTCATCATGCCGAATATTTTGAGGAGGGGCGGAGGCCCTACTGTAAAGGGAAAGGAACATCAATCAACTGTCTCGAAGGGGAAAGTACGCTCCGGTCGGTTCCTGCAAGCTGCGGTGGTTTCCCAATGATTTTAGCGCTAACAAGGTTGGGTGCCTTTTAATATTTTAATTGCGTGAATGAGTGATGTGTTCTGCATCAGACAAAACTTTAAAACACCGCGATGTTCTTTGATAAGTTTTAACCGGTTCTTTAAAATTGAGGAGAACGGTGGTAACCGTGACAGAGTTGCCTTTCAAAGCCGCCCAAAATTGCCAAGGGCCGTCATTTTTTCAAGAACAGACACTCGTATCGGTAATAATAAACACGAGAATACCACCTGGTGTGGGGTGCTTGAAAGCAAAACGGATGCAGGTAAATAAATAAACAACAGTAAGGGCTCTGATAATTATTATCAGAAAATTGTTCTAAAAAAGCATTTCTCAAAACAAACTACGACGAAGACTTTATTATTAAAAAGCATATAAGAGGCTACGGTTGAGGAAGAAAAGAAAAGATAAGAAAAACGAGTTACAACTTTACAGTAATAACAGGGGTAGAGAGTTTCAACTAAAAATTAAATTCCTGCCGCTAGGTCCGTACACTACGCGCCTTTTAGGCAAAACAGCATTATAATACCGGTTTCAACTGCGCAGATTCTGCTTCAATCCGCGTCTAGCTTGAGGCAGACGCTGCCGACATCGGAAGCTCTAAATTTTGATTTTTTTCCTTTCACCACCTTGAGCCCGAGCCTTTCTCTTTTTCTATCCCTTCCTCGATGGAAAGCCGTGACCATTGCAAAGAAAACCAAGAAAGGCCACGGTGAGACCTACGTAAAAACACTGGCGCCAGCGAGCTTGAGGTGTTGAGGAACGGGTAGACCCAATATCCGTTGGGGCTGCGTGGAAGGGAGGTTGAAGGTAAGCATAATTGATAAGAAATGTAACACTACGAAGAAAGGATGGCAAAAAGGCCTAGCGGAGAAAGAAAATATCACTCAACTATTCTTTTGGCAAGCCTGAAACGAGAGGTGAGAGGGTTTTGTTCAAGACTTGTGCATAGCTCATATAAAGAAGGGAAACGAATATGAACCCAGGCCACTGTGAATAGAACATTGGAATACGAGCAAGGAAAAATTCTGCAAGCATGAAAACAAGTCGAAAAGATGCATCTGGACATTGAACCTGGGGATTGCAGAGGTTATATTAGATTTAAAAAAAGACACGTAGCTTATAAATTAGAAATAAAAGAAGATTACCAAATGTAAAGAAAATCGGGCTCCTTAAACATAGGTAGGGAAAGGACGGACCAAAAGACGGCGGGAACAATGTAGTGGTAGACGGCGGGAAGATATAGATGTTCCAGACGAGCCAGCGAGCCCAGGCTGGCCTTGCACGGAGCCTCGCGGCAGAATAGCCATCGCGGATGTAAATCCAAGTATTGTAGGCTGATAGCTTTAAGTTGTAAAGGTAAAAGTTAATAAAGTGTGTAATTTTTAGGAAGAACTTCAAACAACGAAGGGGAAAGACTTTGATATCATTGAAAAACTAGACCCCAGTAGAGAATTAAACTCACCAGGAGATGAAGCATGAGGCCAAGCCTTATGAATTTTAACAGAAAAGTTTAGATAAAAACTTGTTATACAAAAGAATCGAGTGACTCTAATTCAAAAAAACCCGTCGTGAAGAGAACCGTGAAACGTGAAAGTAGACGAATCGAAGAGAAAAAAATACAAAAGAAAAGGGAAAAAAAATCCTCGAACACGTTGAAGTTTGAACTATCATACCATGACAAATTGGTGAAATACGTGATAAAAAAAATCCTGTCTGTAATTACAATGTACATGTTAATATTGGAAGCATTAAAGTGATCTGAAGAGGAGCAAACTGTGTGTAGGAAGGCTATAAGAGCCACCAAAAACTATTCCTCTCCAAGTAGCTTTCTTACTTTCAACATTTGGAACTCTTCTCGAAGAAACAAGCTGCATGATGATGGGATGAATGCACCAGACAAACAAAAAGAGCCTCAAGTTTAACAGGAACTCGGGGGAAACATGATGGGAGGTCACCATGGTCTCTTCGTCAACTTGTCCAGGCAGGGATCGATGAGCGGGAAGATGCGTTTCGACCAGAATGATTCAGGGAACTGGAGGGGAAAGAGGAGACATCTGGGCTGACGTCGATAGTGGATGCAGCACCAGGTGCGCCGTCATAAGTGTCCTTGACGGTGGCCTTCATGGCCAAAGGGTGTTGTGCCATCACACTTTTTTTTTGTGCTTACCTATTTTTCCGCTTCATGATCTCGTGTGCAACAACGTGAAAGTGTGACTGTCATGGGCCCAGTCTTGCACACTGATTGCACGTCATAGATATTTCTTTCCTTAAAGCAAAGTCGACATTCAAAAAAAAGAGGTCGTCGCATCACCTTTCTAACCAGCTCTACGACCTCTTCCATGTCCTGGACCTCCTCTTACAAATATCCGCGATGTCCTTCCCTCCTCCTCACTCATCAGAACCTTCTATGCCACAACAACCGTCTTCCTCTCTGGTATATTCATGTTGCCATTCGCCTTCTCACTTCTCCTATTCTGTAGAGGGTTAACCTCGTCCTTCCACTCCATTAGTTGTCCTCCTTCTGGTGGCGACCTGTCCGGCCCCAATTCAGTATCACCCAGCCACGTTGTTACTTTTGAGATCATTTTCGGTTCTGGCTCTGGTGTTTTACTGGATGGACGTGTAGAGCTAGGGTTATCTCCACGATGGATTCCAAGAACTCAAAGTGCTCCTCTCACCTTGACTTATGGCTTGCATGTCACTTAATGTAGGTCCACCTCCTTGTTTTCTCTGAAATGGTGTCGGCTTTGGAGAATCAAGACCTTCCGTGTAAATGCTTGTCTGGACGGAGTTCCTAGTCTAATTCGTCTGAATAAGGGGGGAGCTGTGCTCGTTTGGTGGTTATACGCCAGAAGGACTTGTTTGAAGGGCCCGGATGCTGGAGAATTTTATGGATCTCCATCATCACATCTTTAAATCTTGATGGAACTCCCGGGCCCTTCGCGATTCCCTGGCTCAAATAGATATTTGACACGTCCGGCGACTCTTGAGTCTGGAAAGAGCTTAAAAAGGCGGATAATTGGAGTTTGCGTTTGCTTCCGGCCGGTCTAAATCTCTGCAGATCTCTGAATCTTGCTGCAACTTAAAACGGGTACGGGCAGGTATCACATCTTTTTGGCGTATGTTAGCTGTAGTGATTGCAGGAACTTGGACTTTGATTGGAAATGCAAAACCAACGTTGCGAGGCTCTACGACAGAAAGGTCGAATTTATAGACTCTACAGCATCTGCAGACGATGTTACCCATACCACCCGTTTTCTAATTTGATTAAAATCTTTGAGAACGTTAGCATTTGCGCCAGCCGTTCTAATTCTTCCAACTTTTAAGGATCCCTGTTCTTCGCGATCGGCCATCCCGTCACCATGAAATCACCATCGCCCACCCATTGCCTCAACAGGCCTTCCACGTTTGCTGAGTGACTCGTTTGTCGACTATTCCTGCGCAATCATCGCGTCGTTCTCCCAGTTGCATCACGTTTAGATCTTCGTCCTCAATCGCAAATGCCCAATCTTCACCATAATAATTATCTGTGATATCAATCGACCGGACGAGAGAAGCTGCCGTAGGGATCTCAGTAACGCGAGTACAACCTTCTTTCATATCCGCATCATCAATATCCTTGGGTAGCTTCCTCGACGCGGCTTTGGCTGACATGTGTAGCTCTGTCAGTTAGTCAAGTTGATGCTGTACTGAACAGTAGGCAACCGCCGACTATAGTGAGGAAACTGAAGAGGGTAGTGATTCGGAATGCGACGGATGCGACGGATGGGACAGGAAAGCCGCGGAAGAGGACCGTGGAAAGACCACTGTTGATGTTATGAAGACGACTTGCAGGTATACTGGGTTCCTGCAACTATAGAGAAATGGCCGTGGACAGCCTCTTTAAAAAAATGAATGTTGGAGATAATCTTGAACATAATATGGAACTTGGTTATCCTCATTCCATTTTCGGAAGAATTATGTCAGATGCTTCTAATTCTGTGTAGACGAGGTATTAAAACACCCTATGTGCAAATAATCACAAGCGTCTAGGATGGAGCATATGGAATAATAACACATTTGTATTTTCTTTACCATATCTGGCGGAATAGTGTATAAGGTATAGCAAACAAACATGCCTACAAAAGTACAGGCCAAAAAAAGCTAGTAGAAATAAAGCTATAAAAGAAAGTAAGAAAGGAATCGCTATGATGATATTTTCACCTAGTTGAATGAAAAGTGGAGGAAGAAGTCAATGAGAGCTTAATCGCAAATGGAGTTGGGCCATGGAGAACGATGATGCATAATATGCATGGAGCTATATAAGACATTGCGCGCATTTGATTCTTCCGAAAAATTAAGACGTTACCTTAATGAATAACAGAGGCCAGCGCTAATTGAAAATCAGCTTTAACAAATGTAAGTAAGGTCTGCTTACCTAGACCACAACACTCATGGTACCTAATTATAAAGCGTTTACGAGAATAACTGGAACGAAGCCGTTGCCGCAAAGTGTTAACACACTGTTGATGGCCACCAAAGAAACCATCAACGGTTAGAAAATTAAGGAAAGCAAACGAAAGCGCTTACAAAAGTAGACTTAGTGCAAACCCCTTCCCCTAACGGATTTTTCGGATACTCTCCAGTAGGGCCGGGGTGTTAATGCCATGCTTATCAATGGCCCCTTCATTTTGCAATTAGCTAATTGTGAATCGAGCAAGCCTATTTTTTCAAAATGTACTGAGTGGCGCTGAAGAAACGCGAACTGCAGAGGGCTAGCTAGCATCACACTTTCAATGCCGTACCAGAAGGGAGTACGTCGACAGGTTACGTTGACATGGCGACCCAGATGCCAATATAAGTTTAAATTTAATTGATGTTGAAAATAGTTGGCTGATACAGTTTTTGATATAGTAGTAACCTTATTGAATTGCTGCAGCAGGACAGATGGCAAATCGCATTAATTGTGGATGGATGGAAGAGCAGCACGGATATGGTTCGCGCGCGCGCGGAGTAACGAGCGAGACCTTGAATATTGTTAAAGTTCATTGTTATTTGTTTATCTTTTATTAAGACAATTCTGTTTATTTGTTTGTACTCAGTTTGTCTTACCCCTTTATCTTTCTTGTTCGGTGTGTACTTCCCTGCGTGACCTCCCAAAGTATTGCTGGCAATACGAGGGACTTAGCATAGGGAAAAGGGCACCGACGAGAAGATATTTGGAAGATTCTTTATACACTTGTTTATTTCGTTATCATGTTTTATTCAATGGTTTGTTTAATGGGTGCCGAGGACTATTGCCTTGAATAGCCTCGGCAGAGCAGAAGAAGGGAGTTGGAAGAGTTGATAGAAGGAGATAGGGAAAGGGTTAGGGAAAGTGCACGTCTAATGGAAGGGTGGAGGGAAATTGAAAGACGCGTTGTTCGCGTATAAAAGGGAGTATGTTCCCCTGTTTGTTTATATCACTTTGAATACATCCTATCAACTCTACTAGAACAACTTCATTTAAACGATTAAAACGAATAAGGTAGGTTTAACCTGCCTTGACCGGGAGCACTTGCTCGCCGTGTATTTCACTTTATACTTTTTTTCTTTTGTACTTTAACAGTTATGAGCCCCGTTGACACTCTACAAACCCCTTTGCATCATCAAAATTATTACCCTACCACTTCTCACACTCTTTACCCAATCCTTCAACCACTCCACACCCATTCAGCAATGGCCGCCCAAGTCCCACTCAACGCTGCCGCTCCCATCATCCATGTGACCCTTGCAGGAGGTGATCTGGGTGGTGGTGGAAGTCTCAAGACTGATTTTCTTCGCGACGTTCCATCTTTCGGTGACGGTACTGAGAACTGGAGCTACTTCAGTGTCCGCATGAAGGCTGCTCTCGATGCTCGTGGACTCATGGACGTCATTGAGAACGGACCTACCTTGGCTGCCGACGCTGAAGACCCCGCAGACACCGCTGATGTTGCTGACGCCAAGATGACTCGACGCGACAAGAGAGAACAGAACGACAAGGTTGCAAAAGCCATGATCATTGGACGACTCGCCAAGAAGCACATCCAGATGGTTTACGACAAGAACACCGCCAAGGCCATCTGGGACACTCTTCTCTCGGTTCACCGCGTCAAGACGGTCGGTCAAGCCATGCATCTTCGCCGCCAACTTCTCTCGACCACCTACAAGACTGGAACTGCCATGGAGGACCACGTTGCCATGATCTCTGGTATAATTCATGAGTATAACCAGATATCCACTGCTCCCATTGGTGATGAGGAGCATGTGTTGCTCTCCTTCAGTCCCTTCCCACTAACGACCCCAATTGGAACTCCCTTCGTACCTTCTTGAGAATGATCCCCTCACCACTGCAGCTGGAGTCGCCGACGTGGAACGTGTTCGTCAACGCCTCCTGCAGCAAGCCGCCAAGATCAAGCAAAGAGCCGCCGCCGACGCCGCTGCAGCCCCTGCTGCCCTTCAAGTCACCACTCGCCGACGCCCTGTTCAGAACTTCACTCGACAGACTGGACGACGACCTCAGAACGACCGAAGTCCAAGGTTCGTTGTTACAACTGTGATCGCACTGGACACTACAAACGCGACTGCTGGGCCAAGGGAGGAGGGAAGGAGGGACAGGGACCTCAACGACGTGGTGGAATGGAGGACGTGGTGATGGTGGACGTGTTGGTGGAAATGGTGGAAGAAATGGAATGGGGGAGGACGTCATGCTTACTTCGGCGACAAGGGGAAGCATGGAGAGGATGATGAGGAGGAGACTCCTCGTGGGTACATGGTGCGTGTTGGAGAACATGAGGTTGATACCCCGGATGCAATGATTCGTGACGGGGAGTCTTCACACACGCCTTAAGCACCAAGTTCTTTGGGAACCAGTTCAAGGACAGCAATGGGAGTGCCCTCTGGATTCTCGACTCTGGTGCCACGGATCACTTCATCACGAGGAGGAGGACTTCATTGACTTTGTTAGTGATGAGAGGACGGCTTCTCTTGCTGATAAGTCAAAGATCGTATCAAGGGACGGGGAACAGTTTGCCTTACGCCGCGCTATGATCAGTCCAAGCGCATTTTCCTTGAAGGCTGTCTTTACGTTCCGTCTATGGTCGATAACCTGGTCTCTGCAAGTCGACTCACCTCTGAAGGCTGGACCATTACGCTAGGACCCGACGATGGAACCTGTTTCAACTTGAACACCAACCAAGAGCTCCGCGCCGTCGTTGACAAGAAACTCTACCGCCTACCTGTCCTAGCTGTCAAGAACGACTCTGAAACCTTACCTACGGCACTCAAGACATCCCTCACGGAAACTATTGACCCTGTCACGCTCCATCGACGCCTTTGGACACCTCAGTGCAAGATCCATCAATCGACTCCTGTCTCAAGGGATGGTGACTGGGATCAACAGTCCAATTCTAGCTCGTGAGAAGCTGAATTGTGAGGTATGTGCTTTCTCCAACTCCAAACGACGCCCTTTCCACTCCAAAGAACTCCCTACAAACCTCAAACCCCTCCAACTCCTTCACGCCGACCTCTCTGGACCTCACCCTCCTACCATCCATCAAGAACGGTACATCCTCGTGGTCGTCGACGTGTCTACTCGCCTGTATGTTGTTTACCTACTCAAGAAGAAGAGCGACGCCTTTGACCGCCTCAAGGATTGCTTCAACATGCTGGAACGAATGGCTGGAAGGAAGGTGCAGACACTTTTTACCGACAATGGAGGGGAGTTTAGTTCGAATGAGATGACGAATTACCTCAGAGGGTTGGGGATTCAGCATCAGTTCACGTTCCGTATAACTCTGAGATGAATGGGGTTGCCGAGAGGGCTATTGGGTTGGTTGTTGGGAAGGCTAGATCAATGTTGGGAGAGGCGCCATCGACACTTACGCCTTACTGGGGATACGCCATTCAGACAGCAGCTTTCATCATCAACCGATCACCAGCCTCTGGACGCCAAACGACACCGCTGGAGGCCATGACTGGGATCAAGCCAAACCTTTTTCATACGCATTTGGGGATCCCTATGTTTCGCCAACCTACCTCTGGTCAAGCGCAAGAACAAGTTGGTGGACCGCTCAACACGCGCTTTGCTCATCGGATACGCTGGAAGAGCTGCTAACTATGTTGTTGTTCCCATCGATGAAGAACTCCGACCAACTGGACCACCTTACACCTCTACCTCCGTCGTTTTCCGGGAGACTCAATTCGTCACGGCTCCTGTTCACTTCAAGCTTTCACCCTTCACTCAACCTACCCACGCTCTCGGCATCGACATTTTTGGAGAAGAAAAAGAAGACTTCGTTAACGCAGATGAGGACGACAAGAAACCACCTACTCCGCCAAACGACGATAGTGAAGAACCCCAACAACCTACCATCAATACTGATCAACCTGTAAACGACGAAGACGACGCTCCTTCTGAAGATTTCGACAATACACTTGAAGAGACTCAGGAGTCAATGGAGTGGGAGGGAGAGGAATTCACTAGTCCTCCATCGACTCCGACCTCTTGGTCCCCAAGTTCATCCTCTTCAAGTCCTTTCGTCACTCCAAGAGGTTTTGGATCAGCAACACCAAAATATACGGCAAGAAGCCCACGTACGGTTTTCACCCATATATTCGACAACCCGCTTCTCCATCTCCATCCGACCCCTCCACGTTTTCAGACTCAAGTCTCCGACGCTCCTCTCGACAATCCGTCCAACCCAAGATCCTCTCCTATGACACCGGTAACAAGCAGTTTGACAGGACACCCAATAATCCTCGCGCCCTTCGCATAAAAGCAAATCCTGACGAACCTACCTTTGAAGAAGCCACCACAGGTCCCGACAGCAAGAAGTGGATGTCCGCCATTCAAGCTGAGCTTTCAAGTCTTCGTGATCGCAAGACCTGGGTCCTTACCAAGCTTCCAAGAGGTCGCAAGGAGATTGGCTGCAAGTGGGTCCTCAAGCTCAAGCGAGACGCCGACGGCAAGCCGACCAGCTACAAGGCTCGTCTAGTAGCTCAAGGATTCACTCAAGTCGCTGGGATCGACTTCAACGAGACTTTTTCACCTGTCGCCAAGCAGACAACTCTTCGCGTCATCCTGGCTATCGGCAATCAATACGGCTGGACCGCCCTCGCTGGAGACGTCAAGGCTGCTTACCTCAATTCTGTCTTGAAGAAGGATGAAGTGGTTTATATGAGACAACCACCTGGTTTTGTTGTTGCTGGGAAGGAAGGATTAGTTTGTGAGATGAGGAAAACGCTTTACGGGTTGAAGCAGAGTGGGAGGGAGTGGTACCAGACATTCACGGGATACTTGATCGTGATGGGATTTAAGAAGAGTGCCGCCGATGACTGTTTATTTTTGGGGTATATAAACAATCATCTGGTGATCATCATCTTCTATGTGGACGACTTCATCATCTTCAGCTCCAATCCTATCATCTGCACCAAGGTCCTCTCAATGATCAAGAGCAAGTTCGAAATTACAAGTCTCGGCGAACCTACCAACTTCTTAGGCCTCAAGATCACTCGTGGACGTGGAACACTCAAGCTCAGTCAACCTGGACACATTACCGCCGTTCTCGAACGCTTTGGCATGCAAGACTGCCAACCCATCTCGACGCCACTGGACCCGCGTCAACCCCTTCGCAAGGATATGTCCCATCTGGGACAGGGGGAGTCTCTCCCCAAACGATTCGACTACCGCGCTCTTGTTGGCTCTCTCCTCTACATCGCAAACGGTACTCGACCTGACCTTTACCCCGCCGTCTCGGTTCTTTCCCGCTACCTGGAGACGCCGCAGCGTGGACATTGGCTCGCTGGCATGCGAGTTCTTAGGTACCTGGCTGGTACTGTCAACATCGGACTGATCTACCGACAAAGACAAGCATTCAACATTCATGGGTTTGCCGACAGCGACTGGGCTGGAGACTTGGACAGCAGGAAGTCAACGACTGGATACCTCTTCACCATCAACGGTACCGCCATCTCCTGGAAGTCCAAGCTTCAGCCCACGGTCGCGTCGTCAACAATGGAAGCAGAGTATATGGCGTTATACTTTGCGACGGCAGAAGCTGTTTGGCTTAAGCAGCTTCTATCAGACATTGACTTACCGCTGCAAAACCCGATGAAGATATTTACCGACAACAACGCCGCCCTGGTGATTGCGCGCAACCCGGAACACCACCAGAGGACTAAACACATCGACATTAAGTTCCATTTTGTTCGGGAGAAGCTTACCTCCCGTGCTGTCGCATTTGACAGAGTTCCCACCCAAGATAACCTAGCCGACTCCTCACTAAAGGTCTCGAGCGCGTTCGCTTTGAGTACCTTCGCACCGGCCATGGTCTCGACTCGAGGAGACCATGATTGCGCTTTGATTTTTCCCTAGACCTCATAATATTTTGCTGTTGTTTATTTTTGTTTTCGTTTATGACCCTACTGCTCCAAACCTTTTTCGTTTTCGATTATCTCCCTTCTCATCGGTGAGGGGGAGTGTTAAAGTTCATTGTTATTTGTTTATCTTTTATTAAGACAATTCTGTTTATTTGTTTGTACTCAGTTTGTCTTACCCCTTTATCTTTCTGTTCGGTGTGTACTTCCCTGCGTGACCTCCCAAAGTATTGCTGGCAATACGAGGGACTTAGCATAGGGAAAAGGGCACCGACGAGAAGATATTTGGAAGATTCTTTATACACTTGTTTATTTCGTTATCATGTTTTATTCAATGGTTTGTTTAATGGGTGCCGAGGACTATTGCCTTGAATAGCCTCGGCAGAGCAGAAGAAGGGAAGTTGGAAGAGTTGATAGAAGGAGATAGGGAAAGGGTTAGGGAAGTGCACGTCTAATGGAAGGGTGGAGGGAAATTGAAAGACGCGTTGTTCGCGTATAAAAGGGAGTATGTTCCCCTGTTTGTTTATAATCACTTTGAATACATTCCATCAACTCTACTAGAACAACTTCATTTAAACGATTAAAACGAATAAGGTAGGTTTAACCTGCCTTGACCGGGAGCACTTGCTCGCCGTGTATTTCACTTTATATTACTTTTTTTCTTTTGTACTTTAACAAATATGTACTTAGAAGCCGATGCAGTGTGTGTCTAAGACCAGTGTAGAGCCCTATGGTCGCCAAGAGTTCTCTACGAAAAGTGTGATGGCCATTCAAGTCCTCGTAGAACAGCTACAACAGTTAGTAAGTTCTGGCTTGAAGGGGACAACTCAAAAAGGAAATTTGTAAACATTTTCAGACTACTGAGTCTGCAATGTCTTCGCCAGATGAGGCTCCAAAGACCGTCGTTCAGACACTAGTTTCATGGGCTCTGGACAACGTTGTGTCCATCTTTTCTCGTTTTGCCCATCGGCATCCTGATTTGGTGGAGGAGTCTTGTCGAGAACACTGCAACGTAAGTCTCCCCTCACTTTCCAGGCCCCCATCCCACAACATTAATCCCATCCATTAGCGGCATCATCAGCAGTAAAGATGCAAAGCCTGCACCAAGGGTTATTGTCACGCTCGCCAATCTCAGTAGGAAGGCTTTGAGCATTCCTGGACAACTTGTTGAGAATGCTAGGAATCTTGGTGGTTATTACGTTAACTTTGTAATGGGAATGGCGCTGGTCGTCACGAGTGATCCAGATATATCAAAGATTATTCTGTCGGACAGGTTTAAATGCGAAAGGTGAGCTTCATTCTATTTAGCAATGGAGCACTTTTCGTTTGTTTGGCGATTGAATTATTGACGAATCTCCACTCATAGAAACGTTTACAACACAAGCCTCTCCAGGCATCCTCTCCCTCAACGGTCCCGCGCATATCCGCGCGCAACCGTATCCTTGTCGCTGCACTCTCTGACCCTCGAGCCTCTAAATCCCTTGCAGCAGCATTTCAGAGACGTCTTAAGACCGAGACGTTTCCTGAGCTAAACGAGGCTGTCACGACTAAAGGAGAACCGCTCGATCTTGCGCCAGTGTTTGAGGAACTCGCCGCAGATGCTGTGACGCTATGGATTACGGGAACGGATGAGGAGGATAAGGTTGTTGTGGAGACGTTGGTGGATGCGAGGAGGACGCTTGCTGATTTAAAGTTTATTGTTCCGACTGGTGAGTCTCGCACTTTCTTTATCTTTTTTCCCACCTGGTTTTAATGCTGTATTTGAGCTCGCTTTCAAAGCAATTAATATTCCTTATCTAGGCATCACTTGGTGGTGCGACCGCCTACGCGATACTCTCCCTCTCGTCGAGTTCCTCATCTTCCTTCCTGGCGCCGCTTACTATCATAAACGAAGAGTGGCGAAAAAAAAGGCCGTTGACATTATGCGAGAAGCATTTCTGGCCGCGAAGAACAAAAGGGAAGCGGGTCTTCTTTCTAGTGGTTCGAGGAGAATGTCGACAGGAGCTCCGAAACCCGAAGAGCCTTTCTTACATCGACTAATTGATGCTTCTGAGGCGGACGACGAGCCGTTTACGTGGGATGAGATAATGCAGAATCTTGAGGCGTAAGTTAATATTCAAACACCATTTCCGTATGGCAAAGCCTCGTATCTTATAAGTATTTCTAAAACGAACTCAAAACAGAATACAATTTTGCGCCGAAATACCCTTCTTTTCTATTCTCCCCAACCTCCTTTATCTTCTCTCCCACGACCGCACCACCCAAAAACAAATCCAAACCGAACTTTCCCGTCTCCCCCGCTCCACTACCGACCCTCTCCGCATCGAAGACCTTCGCACCCTTCCCACCCTCGATCTCGCCATCCGCGAAACCCTCCGTCTCCTCCCTCCGCAACCTCTCACTTTCAATCGCTCCGCCACCCAAAACGTATACAAACTCCCCGGTCTCTGGGCTCTCCCTGCCCGCAACCACATCATTGTCGATCTCATCAGTCTTCACCGTCATCCCCGGTGTTTTGGTGATGACGCGCATTTGTTTAAACCCGACCGCTTCAAAGGATTCGATCCAACTGCTGTCAAGGATACGAAGGCGATGGGGTTTGCCGCGGGGTATATGCCTTTTGGGGCGGGACCGTTTGGATGTCCGGGACAGAAGGTGGCGTTGGATGCGGTTAAAATAGTTGCGGCGGAGGTGTTGAGGAGGTATGAGTTAGGGGCGTCGGTGTTGCCGAGTGGGACGGAGAGGGCGGAGGATTTGAGGGCATTTGGGTGTGAGCAGGGAGGACCTTTAAAGCATTTGGCTGGAGCTCCGGTATTGGTGAGAAAAAGGAAGGTAGGGTCTGGTTGAGATGGCTGTAGTATGCGGTCTCTCTGTACGTGGTTAAATTTTAACAAGATTTCTTTCATTGATGCCTCATCTTTGTGCTATTACAACAACATGTATGATGCCTTCAAGGACTTAACCTAAAAGCATCGGCGTCATTGCGAGTATCTCATCCATCTGCATGCTTTTACAACAAAGTAGACGATAGGTAAAGTTATTGGGAAATGAATACACCAAACAGCATATAAGAGTCTTGAGAAAGAAGAGAAAGGAAAGTAGATTTGACCAAAAGAAAAAGAAAAAGCAGAAAGTTAACGAGCAGGGGAAAAAAACATACGCGACAAGTATCAACAAAGGCAAACCGAGAAAACTATGAAAGGACAATGAAAAGATATGAAAAGCCAAAAATAAAAGTTGAAAAAGTATGTTAGGTCCGTCGGAAAATGGGATAAATGCATATCCTCTTACTCACTCAACCACAACGAGAATGATGATGAGTTTGCATTCATATTCTTACTCTCTCAACCACAACATTGAGGTTGTGAAAGAATTCTGACAAGAGAACTCCTCGCAATGTAGGTCGTTCGGGCTTTTCAATAAAATCTTTACAGAGACGAATCAAGGCTCTGGAAGTCTCTGCAGCATTATTTGCATACTTCGGTTTCTTTGTGAAATTAATGCCCCCGTCAACAATTGTGGAAGCACTTCCATGACGTACGAGCTTCTTTCGCGCCTATGATGAAGATGGCAGAGGCCGCATATAGGAATGGAGGTGGCAGGGTCTGCGGGAACGGGGATAGGAGAGGCAGGTAGGGGAGAGATAATCGTTAGGCGGTTTAGAACTTCGAAAAGATTTGCAAGGTGATGGAGATGAAGATACTCTTCCAACTCTTGCGAGAACTTTGTGTGTTGATAGAGCCCCCATCATATATAGGTAAGTCGTGGACGATTTTGAGGAAACGTAAGCGCAAGTTAGGGAATCTGAATGCCGAGACGTCGTCCGTTGGAGAATTAGCGTCCTGCAAGAAAGCCTGTAGAACATCAAGCCTACCACCTATTTTCCTGTGACAAGGTCAATTTGACGTGATGAAGAAGTGACGACCAAATGACGGTAAAAGTCTCGTCATCCTTTTCTCCTCTCCTATTCTGTCCCGTCCTGTTTCTCTTCTCAAGTAAGTTCTGGCGGCTGTTTTACATTGTCTGTCTGTGACAATATGGTTTGCGCAATATCAAAATAGTCACATTTGATATAGACTTTTGCCGTAAATGCCTGTGGCCCATGCCAATTGCTGTTTGCATCTCGTCTTTGTTTCTGTGACATGTTTCTGTAACATCCGTCTTGAGACGTATTACGCAGTATGGCACTTTTGTGGACTCCCAAGTTCTATTTTCAGTTTCCGAAATTGCATTAGTTTTCAAATTCAAGAGGGCTCAGGCTTGACCCATCAGTGAGACAGTGAGCGCCACAAGTCCAGCGTCAACTAAAAGGAGTGACAGGAGAAGCTCAGAAGACCAAAAAGAAAGGCGATGGGAAGAACATCAGCAGAACCCATAGTGCTGGACCCTGTTGGCACTTTGCCATGGGCGACTGGACAAGATGGAGATGCCATCTTTGGTCCATGGCAGGCTTTCTGCGCCTTCTCATCTATCGTCATCCTTATCATCTATCATCTCCATCTGCTTAAACGTCTTAGCTCAAGACTCACTCTACCATCATTGGCATAACTCGCACAGCGCGGCTGGCATGGATAGGCATCGCTAATGAAGGAGGTTGACTTTTTGGGTGCCCCGTAAAACTCTAACATCTCTAGGGCAATGCGGTATTGGCTGTCCAAACACTTCGAAATTGGCTCATGTCCACCACACTTCTTTCTACAACTGCCGTTATGGCGAGCATTGGGCTATTGGGTTTTGTGGCACAGCAGAGTCGAAACCACGCTTTGCCATCGCAACCGTCGACGCCCTTGGAATCGCGCCCGCACAAAAATAAGAACCTTATCGTTTTGGAGCTTACCACATCATTAGATGGCTGGAAAATCAGTGAGTTACATTTTCATAACTCGTTTTCTTCTGTTTCGTGCATAGCTAACAAATATCAGTTTGTCTTCTTATCAGCTTCATGTGTGCCTTTTTTTGCTTCACTCAATCCCTTCGCATATTTAATCACGTCAGCATCCTCATCCCTATCATTTCCAAGCACTCATCGCCCTCATCCCCGCCTCTTCGTCACGTATCTTTCGATTCTCAGGAGTCTTCCTCGTTAACATCCACATCCGCCTCCTCAGCATGCCACACGCCCAATGCTGTGTTTTCATCTGATTTGACATCATCCTCACCCCCGCTTTTGGGGCCTAACGAGTTACTTCCGGCATCATACGGAACTCTCGCTTCAACTGCGCAAGTGCCATGCACTTTTCCTCATGCATTTCAGTCCCATCCGCTTCTTGCTCCTGATATTCGAAGTGTGGGGCTGAGACATAAGAGAAGTACGACCAATAGCGATGGTTCCTCTACTACGGCTGGTGGGGGAATGTACGGCTCAGAGAGATGTGATGAGGAAAGGCAGCCTAGTAACTCCATAAGAATAGAGGAATCAGGACGGCTGAAGTTGACCCCTGACTTTGTTGGAGCTTTATTTAATCGGGGTGCTATGTTCCATACCATTGGAGTGAGTCTTTTCTTTATGTAGTGCTTTTTTGACGCTCAATTCTTTCGTCGTTTGCCTCGCTTACTCTTGCTATCAAAAGATTCGATTTTTTTACCTCATCTTCCCCATCGGTGCGTGGTTTTTTAGTGACCTGACCATGCTCATCACGACTGCCGTTCTGGTTGTTATTATGCACCATGCCGACTCGGCTGAGTTGGGTGAACAGACGTTTGAACTCGATTGAGGAGCTGGCATCCAAACATCGTTTTCACATAATGTATTTTTCTCCCTCTTTTCGCTCTCCTACAATTTTTATGCTATACCATCATATCATGAAGTTTTGAGTATGTGTGTTTCCCTTCCGCGTATTTGCCTTGATCCTTGAACTGCTGGCCCATCACTGTAACCGTCTCCCAAAGCGCATTCTGTAAATACCTTCTTTGTTTCCTTTTAATAATGAGATTTTTCTTGAATTTCTGTCTGGTGGTATGGAGCAAGATGGCGTTTGTTCTTGCATCGATGACGTGGTGCGCGTCCTCTTCAATCAGCACCGTTATTAAGTTATCATCTGGATTTCTTTCGTCATCGCCGTCTCCCTTAGCATTGCGCGATTTGTGTGGCCAAAAAAATCTTTTTTTTTTTTTTTGACTCGCGCCCTTTGACCTTCGACGAAGCCCAAAATCATCATAAGGCAATCTCTGCGACAACTGTCCTCAAGTATAGCCCCTCTAAACCATTGTTACTGTCGTATCGGTACAGCGAATTTCAACATACCAATCAGTCCGGGGCCTCGTTTCTTTGGTTAGAACAGATCGTTTGCTCGGTGAAATTTTCCCTGGGTTGCTTTACGTGGCGGTAGAGTTTTTACGGGAAAGTGTGATGGAGAGAGTTTGGAACGGGACAGAAGATATCTAGAATTAGATGGCGTAAAGGCACTGGAGAGGTACATGCGAATACATGAGATTGAATTTGTTGACGGGTTGATAGCAAGTACGCGATTTCATCATCACAGATCTTTGTTCAATATTCTAAACAAAAGAGGAGGACAGCGAAGAGGAAGGATCAGACAAGAGCAAAGTAAAAGGGAGACGAATTAAAGCAGAGGAGCTAAAGCTAAATCCTTGAAAATAATTGCAAGGAGACTAAACGAAATAGCTTTACTTGAAAGCACTATGCCAGACCCCACTTCCACATCCATACCGCTCCCATCTCCTCAAACTCTTTCCCATTTCCACTCCCCTTATCATCAACCGAGCTCTGGACTATTATATGTTCTGCTGCAACATTCGCTGTTCTCGCAACCTACCACCTTTCCCTCCTTGACCGCCTCAGATCTCGACCGCAGGTCACTATCATCGGAGTGACTCGAGCCGCGAGGGCTTCATGGATCAGCGTGGCAATGAAGCAAGTAAGTATTTTCCTCTTCTTACCTTTGGTGGTTTATGATCCGCACTTGATCCCTAAATTTGAGCAGGGAAACTCTATTTTAGCTGTACAGACGCTCCGCATGTTGAGATTCAGTCTCATAAGCCTCGGACTGCCAGTATCATGTACCTAAAACCAAAGTGACGGTACTTCATGTGTCACGCACATGGAGAGTCCGTAGCAGTGGTTGAGAAGAGGAGGGCTGACGGGATTTACGAGGCGAGACGCGTCTGAACGCGTCAGCCTCTGTACATCCCACAGCCCGTACATCGCCTACCTGCACAAAGGCACATTGCCTTCTCCCCTCTCTTCTTGTATCAACTGACACATTCTATTCAATAAACCCACAGGTCTCCACTGAGACCGTCATACTTTATTCAATAGATTCGCAGTCAAGGCTCCAATTGCCAACATGTCCAAAGTAGAAACCCCGAACAGTAAAGAGGGGATTGAGATACTCGAGGGAATCGAAAACTGGTCGGGATTCGCCCTCGGTCTCCGCAACTACGCAGCCCGCACCAAGATCTCAGAAGCTCTCACAGAGCGTAACTACCTTTCAGCACCAGGCCTGGAAGACGAGAAGTCACTACAAGGGTTGAGAACAACGCAAAGTTGATCAAGATCATACTCACCCATGTAACCAAAGACATTCGAGCTGAGATCGCTGATGCAGGGCCCGAGGTCAACCTGTCAGTATGGTCACTGTACGCCTACCTACTGTCAACTCACGGAAGTGGGTCAGCACAGTACATCGCAAATCTAAGGAAAGCGCTCAAGAAACATACCTGGAAGACCACGGACACCCCGACCGCCTACATCAACCGTGGCAAGTCCATGTTCGATGCACTCAACGAGGCAAAGAGCTGCGAATTCACCAACGAACTCCAGCTCTGCAGCATCTAGTCATCAGGCTCCGCAAATCTGGAAACAAACTCTGGACAGCAGCCAGATGCGACATCCTAGGTGCACACTCAACCTATGAAGCTCTCAAGATTCACATGAATTCCCTGCAAACCCAGTCAATCATGGCAGACGACGACAACCCCGACGCCGTTGAAGCCCTCACAGTCACCATAAAGAACCACAAATCAGTGAAGAAACAAAAGGGGGGCCGCGGGAAAGCAAAGGGCAAAACAGCAAACCCACCATGAACACGGCTAAACATGGGAAGGTAGCCAAAGGAGGATACGACAACTCAATAGCATCAACCGGTCATACCTACTTTGAGCTACTCGAGATGAGCAAGCCTGAACGACTGAAGGCTTGCAGTCACCTCACATGCCACGAATGCAACCAACGGGGCCACATGAGGCATGACTGCCCTACTCAGAAAAAGGTGGGACCTACCCAAACCCATATACGCAACCCACCATCGCAAACCTGGCTTCAATGGATCTCTCCATGGTTACGGTCAAGGACTTCCTTTCACTCTGCGCGGAGATGAGAGAGAAGATCCCACAAACACAACAGCAATGTCAGTGTCAGTATCAAGCAAAGAATGACAAACCTCAAGAGCCCAAGTTCGGTTGGGCCTTCATCACAACGCCGAATCCCAACTCATCAACAGAACTCGAGCTCATCAGGAATCTCGCTTACTCTGTTATGCTCGAAGGATTCGACAACACAGTCACTCAATGGTGTTTTGACACAGGACTCACGTTCTTGGCTCTCACACCCTTCAAGTCAGACCTCGTCGACACCAAACCATTTCACACGCAAGTGGATGGAGCCTTTGCCGGACAAAGAAGCGAACTCATAGGAAAAGTCAAGGGATTCACCAACCTGGGCCACAAGATGGAGTTCAAAGCTCTCTACATACCCGGCATTCGCGTCAGACTCGTCTCAAGAAGCGTCTTGAGAGCACAAGGGATCTTCATCAAGGACGGATCCACAGGAACCTATTTGCACAACGAAGTGGACAAGACAGACGTCGCGGAGCTCATTCAGTCAGAAAATGAGCTCCTCATACTTACCGTCTCGCCAACCCCACCCCGTCCACCAAAAGGCTTTCCAAGCCATCAAGTCAACGTGGTGGACACTCGAGACTTCAGCTCTTTCCATTCAGACGGCACTGTAGATGCCGTCGCCATCAAGAAGCTGGAACAAACACTCGAGATACTCCACAAGTCCCTCGGCCACCCATCCAACAAAGTCCTCAAGAAAATCCTTCAGAACCGTCAAGCGTACGGCATTCAAGGATCAAAGTCGCTCAGCAAAGCAGTGGATCTCCTGAGACCCTGCGACACATGCTCAGGCGGGAAGTCGGTCCAACGCACATCCAAGATCGATTCCACCCGATACAAACTAAGGCGGCTGCAACGAATCCACTTCGACATTGGATTTGGACCCAAAAGAGCACCCCACAAGGAGTCTACTGCTGTTGCCATAGCAGTAGACAGTGCCACTGGATTCACCTGGGTTGAGCTCCTTAAGACGAAGGACAAAATAACTCCTTGGCCAAACGTATCATCACACGCCTCCGCGCCGACTTCAACCTAGACCAAGTCGTCGAAACAATCCGCGCGGATGGGGTGAGCTCAAAAGTAGGGATTTCGAATCCTGGTGTAAGGATCATCAAGTCTCAACTGAGTGGACGGATCCATCCTCATCATGGCAAAACGGCGTCGCGGAAAGAGCAATCCGCACAGTGTTCACTAAAGCGCTGGTGATAATGCTACAATGCAGACTCCCGCTTTGGTGTTGGGGTTACGCCGTTCAACATGTCGCCACACTCCACAACAGGATCCCATCCACAAAAGACCAAGAGTCGAAATCTCCCTACGAATCGCTTTACGGCTTTCAACCCACGCTGCAGGACTTTCACCCGTTCGGCTGCCTAGCCCATGTCACTACCAAAGTCCCGTCAATCACGTCGTCAACACCGTTTCGACTCACGCGTGCAAGAAAGCGTTTACCTCGGCAAGAATCTCCCTCGAGAGCCAAACTCCTTGACGTCCACACAGGACAGGAGTTTGCCGCCCATCATTCCACATAACGTGGTTTGACCACAAATTTCCCAAACTCATTGTTCGGAGCGTGCTCCAAAGGACCTGTCGATGCAATTCGACGAAGGCAAACGCTACGAGTTTAGAGGTAACTGCAACCTCCCTCACTCACCTGTATCTCACAACTATTCATTCACAGAACCTACGGCAGTAGATTCCAGTGAAGCCGCTCACGGCGGGACGCAAAACGTCTCTGAAGATACCGGTAATACCGCACCTACCTCTCAGGTAAATGACGATTGCACGCCGGGCGCGGCCACGCCCTTCAATCCATCATCGCGGGTGTTTGGGAGTCCCAATTCTCCTCTCTTATGGCATGAGGCCCTCCTCATTGCCTCTGAGTCAATACTCAGCGCAGTTAGTGGGTGATGCGGCATACACCGCGGTACACAGTACCTCCACTTTCCTCTTCCTTCATATTGCCTTCACTTCTGTAGTTCGGCATAACACAATACATCCTTCTTTTTAATGCTCCCTTTATTCATTCATTCCATTAATAAGTGCCTTACTTACAGAAACGCCGCCGAGAGACGAACTCACCGCCTCTCTCCCCTCCACCTCGTCCTCGTTCCGGGGGACCAGTCATGAAGACAACGGCAACTCAGACTCTCTGGACTCAGCAGATGAGGCTGCTGAAGAAAACACCACCGTCATCACCCCAGAGACTACTGCACACAATGAGGACACATCCCAGCGCCTTGCACGCGCTCATTCCCCGCGGATCCAACTCCCAGACGGAATATATGAGGACGACAATGACGGCCGCCTCATGCGAATGGACGATGAGGATTTCGACGACCTCACCGTGTCCGAAAGAGACGAGGCATCCGACTCTGACACCAACTCATCCGCAAGTCGCTCCGCCCTTGGTGACTACGATGACAGGTCAGAGGACGAAGTCCTTCCAGCAACTACACGCACGCTCTGGTCGTACCTCAAGACCACCAGCAAAGGCATGGCATGCCCATACCAGTTCAATCCATACGACCCAACCGCGCACAAGGATCCACTCACCTTTGAGGAAGCTATGAGCAGACCCGACAGCGCAGAGTGGTATAAAGCCTGCACAGCAGAACTTGAAGCACTCAAAATCCGATCAGTATACACACTCATCAAGAAACCCGGCAACGTCAACGTTGTTGGAGCAAAATGGGTCTTCAGGATCAAACGCAACCCCGACGGCTCATTCAGATACAAAGCTCGCCTAGTTGCAAAGGGATTTAAGCAACAACTCGGCATTGACTACCAGGAAACATTCGCCCCAGTAATACGCGCCGAAACTCTTCGCTGGCTCTTCAGTTTCGCTATAAGTCGCGGATTAGAAGTACATATGGCCGACGTAGTCACTGCGTACCTGTACGGCGACATGGATTACGCTGTTTACATGGTTCAACCTCCAGGTTTCGAAGACGGCAGCAACAAAATATGCCTTCTCACCAAGTCACTTTACGGCACAAAGCAAGCCGGGCGTCAATGGAACAAATGTCTGATAGATCACTTGATCGAAATCGGGTTTATCTCCAGTGACGCCGACCCCTGTTTGTACATCTACGTACACAAGGAGTCAAAGATCTTGGTAGCAATATACGTCGACGACTTATTCTTCTTCGGAACCAAAGAAGCCATTGAAGCTGCCATATCCTGGCTCGAGCATAGATTTGAGCTCAAACGACTTGGATCAGCTTCATTCGGGCTTGGAGTTGAATTCACTCGTGATGGACACGGAGGAATGCTGATAAACCAGCACAAATACGTTAACGACTTGAAGAAGAAATACTTCCCACAATCCACCATTCCTACCGCCACCATCCCCATGGACCCAAAGCTCAAGCTGTGGAAACGCAAACCTTCAGAACGCGTTTCACCTGGACCATACCTCAGTCTCGTCGGCTCATTACTGTACCTCGCCACACAAACACGCCCTGACATCTCGTACTCAGTGGTGCTCGTCGCAAGGTATATGAGTGACGCTTCCGAGACACATTGGAACGCAGCAGTCCGGATATTCAACTACGTCTGGCACACAAGGGACATGGGACTACATTACCAACCAAGTGTCACCAACCTGCAAGACCTTAAAGTCGAAGGGTACTGCGACGCATCGTTCATGTCAGACTTGAACGACAGCAAATCCCAAGTCGGTTATCTATTCTTCTTCGGAGGAAATCTTGTAAGCTGGCGCAGTTGGAAACTCGGCACAATTTCATGGTCAACCACGGAAGCCGAGTATCAAGCACTATCAGAATCGGCACGCGAGGTAATCTGGATCTCGAAACTCACTCAAGAACTCGGAGTTCCCCAAGAGCCTGTTGTTATCCATGAAGACAACTACTCAGCCATTAGGCTCGCCAACAACCCTGAGTTTCATGAGCGCACCAAACATATTCTCCGCTCAGTTCATTTCATCCGCGAGGCAATCGCTGACAAGTACGTAACGATTCAACATGTCAGCACTCACGACAACATCGCCGACATACTCACCAAGGCACTTCCCCGCGTTGCATTCGAGAAACATCGGACACTCCCTCGGTATGCGACGTGCCGCGGAACTCAACCTTTAAGCCCTAGACTTATTCGCTTGAGGGGACTGTTGAGATTCAGTCTCATAAGCCTCGGACTGCCAGTATCATGTACCTAAAACCAAAGTGACGTACTTCATGGTGTCACGCACATGGAGAGTCCGTAGCAGTGGTTGAGAAGAGGAGGGCTGACGGGATTTACGAGGCGAGACGCGTCTGAACGCGTCAGCCTCTGTAATCCCACCAGCCCGTACATCGCCTACCTGCACAAAGGCACATTGCCTTCTCCCCTCTCTTCTTGTATCAACTGACACATTCTATTCAATAAACCCACAGGTTCTCCACTGAGACCGTCATACTTTATTGACCGCAATTGGCTCATGTCATGTACGCTTCTATCTACCACCGCTGTTATGGCGAGTATAGGGGTTTTTGAGTTTTGTAGCGCAGCAGGGAAGGAATACGGCTAATTGTCCATCCCCTTCAAGGGATGCATCCTCTGATGGTGAAAGAAACGCGGGAAAAAAGCTTTTCACAGTGGATCTCGTGTCAACGTTGGAGGGATGGAAGATTAGTAAGTAAATTGTGTGTTTTGCTTGTTTATCTCTACTTAATCCTGTCAAGCCACCAAATTTGTGCTTGTTTTGATTCACTCCTCTTTCCTCTTTCGTTGCCGTCTTTACCTTCGTGTTTTCTCCAATCATCCCGCTCGCACACCACGCGTTACTTCTAAGATTAGCTTCGTACTCTCAGGCCCTTAATCTTGACCCTTTCATTCAAACACATCTTGTTTTGTTTGGACGAACATACCTTCCGGTATTCCACTAATGTCTCTTGTATCCCTCAGTTCTCCTCCTTTTTAGCTTTATGGGAGCTTTCTTCTGCTTTACTCAAGCCCTCCGTCTCTTTAACCACATAAGCATCCTCATCGCCATCCTCCCGAAAACATCTCAACGCGCATTAGCCGAAGCCCAGCTTCCCCACGCAGCCACACCTTCCCTCATAGACATCACACCTTCAGACTCACCACCCCGTCATGTTGATCGAGACACATACCCATCAACACACCCCCCGAGCCCCTTCTCACCCACACATCCTCTACCATCAGTCCTCGTCGATACGGAACCCTCGACCCGGCTGATCCCAGAGCATCGACTTGGACAACCTCCCTCCAGCTCCGCCATAAACGAACCGCGACGTCCAGCGCGTCATCGACAGTTTGTCAACTCTAGGTTCGGGCACTGACGCCGCCGTTAGAGAAAACGTGGCAGTTGAGGATCAGGATCGGAAAGTAGTGGTTGAAAGACCAACGCCAGAGTTTGTGGCGGCGTTATTCAATCGAGGAGCCATGTTTCATACTATCGGGGTGGGGATCAAAGCTTTGGCTTAATTATATTTCCCTCGGTTCTTCTTTATTTTTTTCCACGCGACTTATGTCTTTAACAATATCTATAGATTCGCTTCTTTTACCTGATATTTCCTATCGGCGCTTGGTTCTTCAGTGATCTCACAATGGTTATCACTTCTGTTCTGCTCGTCATTTTACTTCACTACGTCGACTCTGCGAAGTGGAAACGGGGACTTACGACATTGATTAGACACCAATAAAACTTTTAAACAAAATATGAATTCAAGCTTGCAATTTGATGCCAATTTATTCATGTGAAATTTCACACTAATTGCTCTTAGACGATAAAACCGAACGCTTCTATGGGTCCAACACAAGAAACACAAGAAATGACATAACATAAACAGAGCTTGTAGGGAGAACGAAACAGGCAGATAAAGCTTGCAAAACAAAAAATATATCGAAGGTGAGCAGCATTACAAGTCGCGCTCAAATAAAATTAAACAAACGGGAAAGGACCACAACATGCAACATGATAACAAAGAGGTAAGACCTCAACCACCAAAATAAAAAAAAACCACCAGAATTATGGGTTTTCTAGTAATATATATCACTCATCCATCTCAACATCCCCATCTCCATTCTGCTTCTCCCCTGAGTCACCTTCAACCACAAGAGGTGCCAAAATGTCAAAGCTGCCGGTTCCACCCCAACGACCTTTCCAACGACAAGCCTTGCTGATGGCGACGTGAGGGGATCAATGTCACCGGTCATGGTGGCGTATGTAAGGAAGTTGGTTGTTGTCTCGAAAGACATCTGAGCAAACGGTGAGGGTTTGAAGTCATACTCATACGATTGAAGGGCTTGTATCCTCCCTCGAATGTCTATAAACAAAATTAGTATCATGCATACAGTAATGTTGCGAACGAGAATGTATTTACCATATAGTCGGCAATAAGGGACAAGTGACGGCGATCGACACTGATACCGTAGACTCCGAAAACATCTGCGATTTGCGTCATGATCGCAGCTCTGGCAGCCTCAACACCGTAAGTTGTCAATACCGCAGCAATATCGTTGGTTTCAATCTTGTTGACGTTGATTTGGTTATCAAATCCCACATGCCCTTTAAGTTGCAACCTTCAGTGCCTAGCTTTTTCTATTGATGGGGCAAAAAGGAGGAACATATGAGTCAGATTTTCGAATAGAGGGATGATGGAGCAAAGACATATCCGGAAGGGAAAAAAAAATAATTCCTCACCTCGATGTCGTTTTCGGATTCCTGTGGTTTCGCGAAACACCTGTCAACACCAGGAACTTCGTGGATGACGACGGACTTGACCACTCTCTCAACGAGAGGAACCATAAGAAGTTTCTTTGTCGCTGCAGGGAACTAAAAAGAAAAATAATGAGTACATAAATATCCCAACAACTGAGGGGACTTTACACCACCCACCTTTAAATCAAGCTCACACCACCGCCCGTTTTTACTATCAAACCTGTACCCACAACAGTATTTTGACAGTCTGTTAATACGGTCTTCCCTCGTCTCGCCGTCATCATCTTTCCCATCCCACCCTCGTCGTCATCCTCCCTCTCCACAATCTCAACTTCACCCTCCTCATCATCGTCCGCTGCGTCATTATTCTTTGCGGTCTCTTCATCCTCCTCGTCAGCCTCATAAGACGCCTGTTGAGACCGATTCTTCGATCTCTTCGCCGCAGAAGCATCCCATCATCGTCCCCATCACTCTTATCGCCAGTTTCCTCGTCATCATCATCATCGTCCGCCTTGCTCCTTCCGACGTTTTTCTTCTTGGATGGCTCATCATCTCCTTCACCGTCATTATCATTGCCCGCAGCACGGCTCTCCAAGCTCTCAAACATGCCAAGCGCCGTCCCGATTAAAGCCTCATCGTTGTCATCGGCTTTCCAACTTGGCTTTAAGCTCTTTTGCTATTGCTTTGTTTAAAACGGGGACAAGGCGCCTTTCGATAATGTCGCCAACGTCGGAGGAGTTCAAACCGTGCTCGGATTGATAAGAGGATTGGGGCCAGAAGCGAAGGCGAAGTGTAAGGATCTTGCTTCGTCCAGAGTTCTGCGTAACGAAACATATAAGTTCAATACTGTGAATTAAAGGTAAGGCAAAGTTTAAAAAAACTTACATCGAGGACCAGCCTCTCCTTCACTGTGACTTCTCCATGATATCGCCCATGTTAACCTAGAGATAGATTTGCAAAGACGGCTTGCTTCACCATCTTCTACCTCGGGGAGAAGTGGTAGGTCATAACGGGAGTCTTGATCTTGGTAGAGGCCGTCATAATAATTTCTCTCAAACGGGGAATACCAAGGGTGACATTTTTCTACAGAAAAAGATGAAGGAGTTAATATAAGAAAAAAAATATAAACAGCATAGAAAACCACATGCTAAATTAATACTCACAGCTCCGAATCCAGCAAAATGGAAAGTGTTCAAGGTCATCTGGGTGGAGGGCTCACCGATTGACTGGGCGGCTAGAAGCCCGACAGCCTCTCCAGGATCGGCAAGAGAGTTCAAATACTTAAAGTACATGAAAAGTTTGAAATGCTTTGACTTGACAGCATCACCTCCGGAGAAGCTTGTATGCGGCCGACCCTCTGTTTCAGATTTCTTAGCCCAAAATAACGCCCTCTCATTGTCGATGAACTGAAACGGAAATCATAAGCGTAAAAATAATTAGAACCATATTAATGAATGCCGAAAAGCTAAAACAACGAGATTACATACCGCTTTAACCTCATCGTCGAACTTTTCACTGACACTCCCCAAATTTCGACTAGGGCTCAAAACGCTCATGACAGGGTCACAAGATAAACTCTCTCTGTGCGCCTTAAAGTATTTTCGCACAGACTCCTCATCGATCATGCTAAACACGCTATCAGGTTTGTACCTTTGAACAAGCGGCGAATAGTTCATAAGGTTAAACTCGTACTGCTTGAGGGTCTTTTGTTTATCACATCAAGCCCATCTTCACCGTATAGGAACTGAAGCACAGATCCATCAGAGTCACGTACGGTATGGTCATAGTGGACCTTCAATCCTTCAAGATGCTTGATCAAGCAACGTTGAAGGTACCCGGAACGCGACGTCTTGACGGCGGTGTCGATTAGACCTTCGCGGCCAGCCATACCTAAATTCAACAATTTAGCATAATTAAAGGCAGACAAACACTGTTTCAAAAAATGGATCTTACAATGGAAGAAGTACTCTTGGGGTTTAATGCCGGTCAAGAAACGTCCGGTAATATATCCACCAGCCCGTGCAGAAGGATCAAACGCCCTGAAGCTCGGTAAAGTCTTCCAGACACCATTGTAGGCACTCTCCGACCCTCAAGCTCCTGCTGTCCAAGCAAACACGAAATCTGAGACACGTTCACAGGTGAACCCTTAGCTCCAGAAACTGTCATAACCTGCATATTGTTCCTCGGGAAAGCTTCACAAGACAATTGGGAACAGTCGAGTTGATAATTTCAGACGTATCTTGTTCGTGATCGTCTTCATGGCATTATCAAGTCCCGCCATCTTTTCATCGTTTCTCAATACACTTTCAAGGCGTGAGGTAAGACGGGGGTCGGTTTTCAGCACCGTCCTTTGGAAGATCGACGTACTCTCTTGATGCGACGTTGCCGGCTTTTCTTGATTTTGCAATGAAGTTCCTTCCGGATTTTATTGCCCTCCGGGGTAAGGAGCAGATCGTCCCATACGACAAGTGAAACCAGCGGTTTGTAGGTATTGAGTGAAGAGACGACCAAAGATGGAGAGTAGTTTTCCAGCGAACGATGCGCCGTAGACTTCGTAGACGGCGTGAACTAGACCATGAGCAGAGGCACCAAATTGACTCTTATCGAGAATACCCGTGACAAGTAGTTGTCCATGACGACCACTTTATCCTCCTCAGGAGCATCGGGACCCCAGTACTTCGCTTGGATCTTAGATTTCGATTTGAGATTCAAGGGACGACGTTTGAAAGGTCAAGTTGTTCAATATTGTCGTGATCTACAACAAGAATCCGTTACGACGATACTCACAATTATCATATCCGCAAAGTATTACTCACCACTTGCTTCCCAGTCCACATAGGCTTCGGCTTCCAGACCGCAGGTTGAATGTATTTTACCTTTCCTCGATCGCCCAAAATGACCTCATTTTCCAATATTTCCATTTCCAATGCCTCCACCACGGAAAGCTGGTTCAGGCCTTAATGCGCCATAAACAAGTTGGAAGTACTCCTCCTTTGTAAAAAACGTATCTCTCGAAGTCATGGCCACGCCGGCGTCAACGTGATCTTGGATAAGACCGCGAAGGACTCCACCGTCGGTAGGAACAAGGTATTGATGGTCGTTACGAGCGATAAGCATGGCTTCGGCACGTCCAATTTCGTTTTGAGGAAAGTGAATGTTCATTTCGTCTCCGTCGAAATCAGCTATATTTTCAATATTAGAACCATGGATTGTTGAAAGATAACAAATAGCGAAGCTAGCGTACCATTGTAGGTGTTACAGTTCGCATAGTGCATACGAATAGTTCTCTCTCCAGGAAGAACACGAGCAGTGTGCGCCATCATCGACGGCTTGTGAAGGGTGGGTTGACGGTTCAAAATCAAGAAGTCCCCGTTCCTTAAATGTCTGTAAACTTTCTTGTTTGTGTGGGGAAGTGCCCTTCCTGCAGATCACAAAAAGGCTTACGTTAGTAACTGCAAGCACAGACTACATGACAGGCAAAATCCAAACTGACCGCTTTCCTCTGTGGCTACAGTTGGGTGTCAATAGCTGGTTGGCCAGTGCAGTTCTCCCCGCTTCATCAGACTGCGCAAGATTCACAACGGTTCCGTCCTCCATCTCAATAAAAGAGGCACCAGGCCACTTGTTCGGACCGTTAATGACAGCCTGCCTTAGCCTTTCCGCATTATGATGAGTAACGGGTTCAGGGTAAGTCAACTTGCTAGCGAAAACCGGCGGGATCTAAACAACGTAATCAGCCTAAATGACAGTGTAGAAGAAAGATATATCAGCACATACACCAATCTCGTTCGTCTCAATATATGGGTCCGGACTAATGACAGACCGTGCCGCAAAATTAACACGCTTCCCCATCATATGCTTTCTAAACAACCCCTCCTTCTTTTCCAGCATTTGTCTAATCCCAGGCGGCGCCTCCTTATTTTTCACAAGCGGTGCCTTGGCGGAATCAATAAGGTACCCAACCTCGTCCTGCAGTTTCACACAAGCATTCACAATCCTCGAAAGAAGCTGTGGCATCCTTAGAAGCTCTTCAGAGTTTTCCGGAAGATCTGCTTCGACGATGGATCGTTGCTCCCGCCTCAGTGTTCGAATCATATCATTGGTCTTAAGGATGGCGGAGAGATGGAAGTTTTGAGGGTCCTCAAAAATCATATCACCCATTTTAGAAGCGGGACGAAACTTGGAGGGGGGGACGGGGACGACTTCAAGGAAGAACATGGCATCGCTAGAGGAGATTCTCGGCGAGTTCCGGTTCGGGGCAGCACCATAAAGAAGATCAAACAGCGTTTTCTCACGTCTCCAGAGAACACGAAGGTGAGCACGGACTTCAATGGACGAAATGTATCGAGCGTCGTTTTTGGTTACAGTTTCAGTCACCGTGTCAACTTTGCCGTTTCCTCTTGCGCCAGTTCGACTGTTTTTCGATTCATGTGTTTCCCCAACCTCTTCATCCTCCTCAGCCTGTTCACTCTCCTCCTCCTCGTTGTCATCAGGAACCTTAGCTTTTTGAATGCTTTGGGCAAGTTGATTCTGGACCTCTGGGTCATCGGGCTCTTCTCCGTCCTTCACTGCATTCTCATCCCTGTCAAGCTCTCTCTCCGCTCTAAATACGTCCTCAAATGAGAGCTTCAACTTGCTCATCCTGGTCTTCATCTTGATATGAAGCTCCTTCTCGAAAATCTTGCTAATGCCGTCCTTCCGGAATTTGGGCGACACGCCTTTACAGTTCGGGCAAACCGGTGTGATGGACGAAAGAAACTGCTTCTCAAGCCTCCGAAGCGCATCAGTGACCATTGTCGACTTTAAAACTCTTGACGTGCTCTTATTGGGATCAAGTCCAGCAGCCGCAAACTTCTCCCTTACATATTCATCAATTACAGCCATTTTCTCCTCAGCCGTCCGAGGCTGCTCGCGCATGTAACCATCAAAACCATCCTCGCCCTGATCCACATCCATTCCTATCCCGTTTTCCGTCATATGTGGTTCCTCTTCATCACTCTCCTCCTCTCCTCCTCTCCCTCCGCAGCCTCGTCTTCAACAATACTCTTCTTTTTCGCGCCTCCCTTCTTCACCGCCTTCATTGCAACCGCACGCGGTGCAACGAGTTCGTCTAACCCTACTGCATCAACAACGAGGCCGGCGCGTACGAGTTTGAGTTTGGCGGTAAGATGATGGACTTGGAGACGGCTGATACGGATACGGTGACAACAGTAACAGAGGGATTGGAGGAGCTTGTACATGAGGCGGAAGGTGATGGGGTTGTAGGCGGGGTGGCAAGTTCAATGTGGCCAAAGTGGCCGGGGCAGGCAAAGTAGCTGAGGGAGCAGGTAGTGCAGCTAGAAAAAAGCAGGTGCAAGGTTTGTTAATTATATATAGATAAAGATTCAGGAATAAGAAGTTTCCGTGTTGGTCCTCTCGAGGCCATTCCTTCAGACGATCCCGTTTTAAATGACGACATGCTAGCACGCGCAGGGTCCCAAAGTCCTCAAAATAGAAATAAGAATCACGTAAGCTCTTCCGATAGCATATAACTTTCAAGCCGCAGTCTCAGGACATCTATTCCCCATTCCATCTCACGCTCCCGCCGTCAACAGCCGTCGTTCCGTTCCCTCCTACGAACAAACAAATAAAGTAAACCCACCTCTCCCATGCTCAATAGGTCCCAATGCAGGATCGTAAAGACCCCCAACACTCGGATGATTTTGCGTATCCAAAAGTACTGGATTTGTGATAGCTTTCACAGAAAGCTTTCGCAGTTCCGCTGTTGTGTAGAAAGAAAGGACACGCCGAGGACTTCGGCTGACACCGGATTTGAGATGTTCATGCTGGCTAATTTGGGGGTATTTACATCCACCAAAGTAGAAGATAAATCCAAGTCCCCTCAGATGCCTCGATAAGGGTTATGCGGTGACGGATGCGTCGATGGATGTGTCTGGGATTCAGCAATGAAGTCGACTTTTTTTTTTTTTTTGCTTGCCAGTTGTCGACTTTTTCGTGAATTGTCGTTTGAAAAAAAATCAAAGTGAGAAAACGAAAAGAGGACTGACCTCTCAACGTTGTTGTCTCATTGAAACCACTCCGATATTGTTTAGCAACTGACAGTAGTTGCGGTAAGCTTGACGACCAGGACACGGCATTGTCAAAGCTTTGAGTTCTTATTCCCTCTCTCTACGGACACTACATCTCGCCCACAATGTTCTTACTTGGTGTCAACCTCCCGGACAACAAAATCGTCTCCATCGCCCTCCGCTCCATCTATGGCATAGGTCAAAAGACCAGCGAGTCTCTCTGCCACAAACTCCTCATCCACCGTCACTGCAAGCTCAAGGACCTCCCTGAAGAAAAAGTGACTCAACTGTCGCAACTTTCTGAACGGCATGAAAATAGAAACAGAACTTCGGAGAGAGGTCACCGACAATATTCAGAATCTTGTGCAGATTGGTTCCTATAAGGGGATGAGACATAAAGCGGGGTTACCGGTGCATGGAGCTAGGACGAGGACGAATGCTAGGACGGCAAAGAAACTTAATGGGAAGATGTTGGGACAGTCGAGGGGCTTTTCAAGGTGAGGAAATGTGAAAGCATTCATTGTTTAGCGATACTGCTGCGTTTTTGAAATGTCCTATAATCTTTTAATATTCCTTTTTTTCTAACGTTTCTTCTCTAACGTTCCTAAATTCTTTTGCTATTTCTTTCCAGCTCAGCATCTCCTTTTGGAAGCGTGCACCTTTTCGACTATTAAAACAAAGTTTGGGTTTTATGTTTGTTTTTTGAATATTTCTTCTTTCTTGCATCGTGTTTTGGCGTTGATGCTTCTTGCGTCGTGTTTTGTCGTTGATGCGACGTGCCCCCTTTTTGAGTGAAAAGCGCGCGACATAACTTGCTGTACACCCGTTTCCTGAATATACCCACATCGATGACCCCTTACCGTACATAGCAATTCATTACCGTACATAGCAATTCAAAGAGTGAATGACAAGGATTGATATCTCAACCCACCTTTATTTTGCACCAAAATTCAATGCTGCATAAAAGTGGTTACGCCTTTAAGCGTCTTTGCATTGCGTTTTCAATTTAATATTGCGTGTGCATGAATGTGTTTAAGCTTTCGAATGTTTGCATTGCGTTTTCAAATTAACGTGGGGTACGGGATGGTGGACAAAAGAAATAGGAAAAAGAGCATCAATCTTAAAAAAACAATCTCTTGAATATATCATATCCGCGCTCATGTTTTTCACACTCTTCAACCAAACATATTCAAAAACCACAAAAGAAAAACACGGAAACAATTTACTTAAACAAAAAAAGTCATAGAAGAGAGAGAGAGAGAGAGAGAGTTTAGGAAATCATAGAAGGAGAGAGAGAGTTTAGGGAATCTTGTAAAAGGTATAAGGGGGAGACGGGGTATGGGTTAAAAAAACAAAGGTAAAAAAGAGACGGTGTTTCGACAAAAACAAAAGTCTAAAAGGTTTGGAGAAATTATCCAAAGAATGGGTTTTAGAGCAGGAGTCCTGAAATAAACGTCGAGGAATAAAAGGAAGGGAAGGAGGAGAGATATAAAAACTTTCAAAACAGCAAAAAACAAGAAAATCAAAGCAAATGTCGAGATATTAAAAAAAAAAAAGCCGCACGCACATACCAAACCAAAGATCTCTGAAGAATAAAAACTTTCAAAACAGCAAAAAACAAGAAAATCAAAGCAAATGTCGAGATATTAAAAAAAAAAAGCCGCACGCACCATACCAAACCAAAGATCTCTGAAGAAAAGGAAAAAAGGAGACGCAGCACCCAAAAGAACGCCACAGCGCGCACACAAACACACACAAAAACAAAAGTCGCAAAACCCGCGTCCTCCTTACCAGAAAAAAATAATAATAAAAAAGACGCCGCGAAAATAAAAAGTTCAAGAGATAAAAAGACGCCGTCAAAAAAACAAAAAAGGTTCAAGAAAAAAAAAAAGGTCATCCGCAAAACGCACGCATACACGCATACACCATACCGAATATCCAAAAAAAAATTCTACGCAGGCCTCAACAACCACACACACTTCTCCACCTCCTCCCCCCCATCTCCTCCTTCTCCCTATACACAACCCACATACCTCCCGGATCATTCCCCCTCATCCCACTCCCAATCATAATACCGCCGCACCCCCAACCCCACTCCCCTCCCACCCCCCACGTCGATAAACCCTACACCCCCCTCCAACAACATCAAAACAAACCAACGTCGGCCCACAACTCGCCTCACTCATCCCACCCTCCCAAAAAAACTCGACCCACCAGACCCCACAGACATCATCAATGACCCCTCGGTCCACACAAACAACATCCTCCCATCATCAGACGCCCTCGCACCAATCTTCACCCCACCATCCACAGGCACCATCACCTCCCAAACAACACACTCCCCAACCTTCTCCAAATCCTTCACCCTATACACAGTCACAACAATCGGTCTCAAACTCCCCTCCCCTCGCCCAAACCCCAACAACAACAAGATGATGTCTCGTCAACACTAAAGCACGAACCCATATCCTCCTCCCAAAATCAATCACCCCAACACCATCATCCTCATCCTCATCCAAATCAACAACTTCTTCGTCTGCTCCACCACCAATCATCCCCACGGCTCCCCCATACCCACGTCCATCACGGCCCCTCCGTATCCTAACAACACAAGCCTCATCCCCACCTCGAGCATGCAACACAGTCTCCCGAGCCCTATGTCTAGCAGCCCCAGGCACAGCCTGCTCAACATAACAAAAAACATGCTCATTCGAAACTGGATGCATAGCGCGACTCCTCAACCCACTCAAACTCCCTGTCGAATCGTCCACAGCAATGTCGGCGTGCAACTCACATCCTCCCCAACATCATACGCGCAAACCAACGGCGACCCACCACCATTCCCCGCTTCCCCATTCGAAAGCGCCGCCATCCCCCTCCACGGGAACGGAAACCCACCCCCATTCGGCGCTGTAGGCGTCGAAGGAGAAGCCGGCGGTGATCCTCCCATCGAAAACGTGCCCCCCAAAGCAGAAACAGCAGCAGCAGCAACCGCCGCCCCCCCAACCTCTTGCGCATCAAACGCAACCACAAGTCTCCTTCCACAAAGCGTCGCACTCGAGTCCCCCGCACCAGCATCAAGTTCAACCTCTGGCATCACCACACCCGTCCCCACAGTCCTCGTCGACACCACAGAAGCATTTCGTCTCGGTCCCAAAGACCTCGCCTCACCCCCAGGTCGACTCCACCGTCCATCCGTCGCTCTCCCACGTCCGCCAACCCCCTCTTCACCAGCCCCACAAGTCGACGGCGCTGACCCGCGTCTCGTCGCAACACCCATGACACCCTCACACTCCCTCCCAACCCCATCAGCCCGATACATACGATGCATCTCCCCACTCCCAACACCACTCGGCCTCCAAGTATTCAAAGGCACATACCCCGTCCTCGCATGATCAGATATCCTCGCAAGCTGTCTCGGCAACTCTACATGTCTCAACACCGGCGCAATTGTCGTAGTGCGGCAGAAACGTCGTCGTTGACGGCGATGCCGACCGTCCACCAGCATTGGTAACAGTCGCAGGGATCGGCACTCCCCCCAGACACATCCCAGGCCCCACCCCACGCCCCTTTCTGAAGACGTAGTCGACGACGTGGCAGAAACCCCAGATGGCGATCCCTCCGCCTCCCAACCCGGGCTCCCATCGACTCCACCACTGAAATGGTCGACGTGACGACGGCACCCTGCTAATCTCCCCATCCTCTCTCCTCCCCAGCGACGCCAACGACGACTTTGTCGTCCCACACTTGACATGGTCCCACTCCACCCCTCCCTCTCCCCCGTCCCTTTGGCACCAACTCCACACTCGCCAACCCAACAGGATACCCCGTTAAAAAGAACGCCCTTCCCTCCGACAACATGGCACCCTCCCCAACCACCCCACAAATCGTCCTTCGTCCCCGAATCCTCATCTTCTTGCCATCCCTCTTCCGCTTCTTCACAGCAAGAATAGGCAACTCGGGCATCATACTCACAACCGGTGCCCTCCCCACCTCAACATCAACATACCCTCCTCCACTACTTTACCATCACGTCCAAACCACGCCGGCGAGAATCTCTCCCAAGCCATCGCCACTTTCAATATATCCATCACAGTCTCGCCCGACCGTCGCAAAAAAAAGTTCGCTTTTGGAACCGTCGCCGCGCGCATCACAACCCGGAAAAGTCGCATTACCATCCTCTGTCTTCACCTCACTCGCAAACCAAAACGATTCCGTCGTCGTCGTCGTTGTCGTTCTCGTCGTCGTCATCGTTGCTTCACTCGTATCCTTGGATTCCAGAACCACTTCCTCTTCCCAACCTCTCTCTTTGCATTCTCTACGAAAACTGTCTCCATACCACTCCCCAACCCAAAAAACATTTCAAGCACCCATCCCATCACCGACCTCCCAGCATTTCCACCAACAACAATCTCCCTCCAACTCTTACACACGCTACCAAGTCTCGCCACCTCCCAAGAACATCCTCAACACCCCTACCCTCCCTCCACGCCACCATCCCCAAAATCCTCCCTAAAACCCTCCCTCCAACATCATTCACCCCACCTTCCTCCTTGTCTCTGGCAACAACGGCACCCACCCACTCCTCTCCACCTTCCCACCTCCACCTCCAACCTCATCCTCCTTCCTCTCCAACGTCTTGACCGTCACGCTGCTCGTCCGTTTACTCGACCCAAAAAACGACGCCATAGAGTATCGGCGTGACGAACGAGGCGGGGACGACGATGCCGTTGATGATGCTTGCACCCATGTTGACGATGATGTTGTGGATGTCGGTGTGGTTGGTGGGTGACCGTCGTGATGGACGACATCACCGTGACGAGGGAATCGGGGTGGTGATCGAGATGCACCGTATCGCCTTGGAGGGGTTATAAGAATGTTGGGTTTGATGTTGATGAAATCGGTGGTTCAACAAGGGGAGTAGGTTGTGATAAAGTAGTCGTCTTGGTTGACTTGAAAAAAGTCGCTTAAAGATTGAAACTGTGGTCTTGACAGTCCCATCATCATTTGTTGTTGTGCTATCGAATAAAGTTGGTTAAAAAAGGGTGTTGCGAGAGAAAGAGAGAGACAAGCATCACAATTACCTCTCACATCGCGTCTCTACTTTGACATTTAACGCTTCTTCTTTCCGTATTCTCCGTCGATGCCACAATGACCTCGGTTTCTCATCAGAGACTATCAACGCGGGGGGTAATGTATCATTGAATGACGATGATGGGGATGTGGAAGACGAGGAAGAAATAGACGAAGAAGATGAAGAAGAAGAAGAAGGGGTTGATGAATTATGTTGACGATAAAAAGAGCCTCCATCGCTTGAAAGGGGGTTTATCATCCACCATCATCAAATTGTTTCAAAATGAACTAGCACCAAGTAGGATAGAGGGGTGGTAGTAAAGTAAAGATGAAAACCAAATGAATGAATGAATGATGGACGACGACGACGACGATGGCTAGCTGATGACGGGGTATATGCGATGGATGGAAGTGAATGTGGAGATGACGGGGTATATGCGATGCGAACAGCTCACAAGTAAAAAAAAAAAGAGGGGTTATTCCTTTGATAGATAGATAGAGAGATAAATAACATTCACACGGGTCTGCTTGCTTGCTTGCTTGCTTGATGCTTGCTTGCTTAATCAGGCTACTTATTCAATTAAAAGCAAAGCATCCAAAAAGGGTATTATTATTAACTAATTAATTATAAAAAAATGAAAAGCAAAAAGCTTGCTTCAATGTGTCCGAATAGGGGGGACAACACTCCTCAAACTCTCTCAAGAAATGAGATTGACAATTCTTGTATTTGTGAAATTGTCAGATTTATTCTTTGAAATAATTTCTGATTCTACTTAATAATAAACAAATATTTTAATTATTATTTAATAATAATTAGCGGAAAGGAAAACAAATCATCACTTCTGTCCAGTTTTAATAGTTGGTTGGAGAACTCGTTATCCATTCTATCCATCTATCCATCCATCCGCCTTCTATCCACCCATCCATCTATATATCCATTTCATCCATCCATCCACCTTCTATCTATCCATCCATCAGCATCCCCTACATCATCACCTCCAATGGCAAAAGAACAAGACGACACCACCCCCCCCACCCCTCAACCCCCGACCCCACAGACATTGACGACGAACCCCCTCCTCAAACCCAAACCTCCATCCGCATCTTTGTCCGAGTCCGTCCCCCACGTACCTCCTCAAAACTCCACATCACCCCCGGTCGTTACTACACTCACAATCCATCCACACCCACAGACCCTTCCAAAATCGGCTTCCACATCCCAAAGACACCTCTCAGACCATCAACAATCAAAAGGAAACGTATGATTATCGCTTTCATCATGTGTTTGATGAAAAGGCGGGTCAGGAGGAGGTCTTTGATAAAGTTGCGAAAGGCGTTGTGGGGAATGTGTTGGAGGGGTATAATGGAACTATTTTTGCGTATGGGCAGGTTGGTTTTTTTCTCTGTTCTCTTCCCTATTTCCCCATTTATTTATTTTGGAGGAGTTATGACGGGGTCGATATGGTGTTTCTTCCTTCAATAGCCCAAAGTATACCTTCTTTTTATTCATATATTTTTTTTTCTGCAACCTTTAACAGACAGGTAGCGGTAAAACGTTTACCATCACCGGCGGTGCAGAGCGCTACGAAGACCGCGGTCTGATTCCACGAACCCTCCAATACATGTTTAAAGAAACCAAAAACGTAACTTCCTCACTTTATCATCCCATTGATTAAATTCTTGCTTTTCTTGCGTTTTTTTCTTCATAGAGACCAGGCCATCATTACGATATCTCTATATCTTACCTCGAAATATACAACGAAAACGGTTACGACCTCCTAGATTCCACTCGTGACGCAAAGAAACTAGAAGATCTCCCGTAATACCCCCCAAAACCACTCTTTCCTTATTTCCCCCCCATCTTCCTCCCATCTCACACCTTTATTATTTCAAATCCAAAAACAGCAAAGTCCGCCTCCTCGAAGACTCTGATCAAAACATCCATCTCCAAAACCTTTCCCTACTCCCTGCCCTCTCTGAAGAAGAAGCCCTCAACCATCTTTTTGTTGGAGACACCAACCGTATGATTGCTGAAACTCCATCTAACCCTGCTTCGTCGCGCTCTCATTGTATTTTTATCATCACTGTCACATCGCGACGGGATAATGATGATCGGATACGGAGGTCGAAATTGCATTTGGTCGATTTGGCAGGGGTATTTGGAGCTTTCTTTATCACTCTATGTTTCCCCTCACTTTTTTTTTTATATAACCGCCACGCTTACAAAATTTCCCCTTTACTGTTTCTCACCTCTCCCGCTTCTGCCGTCCGATACTCTACTTCGGTCTGCTCCTTCAACCAACGACCCACGCCCCCTGTTTTTTTTTATAACAGCCCGCCCCGCTAACAACTCATTCTCTCCTTGACTGTTTCTATCCCCTCTGCTTTTGCCGTTCGATAATTCTACTTATTCCTCTACTCTTTTAACCCCCCACCCCTTTAAAAAAAACCCGCTTACAACTCTTTCCCCCTTTTCTGTTTCTAACCCCTCAACTTCCTTTCCAACCGCCAACCCTCCTCCCCGTCTTTTAAACCACCCACCCCCTTCACATTCTAAACCACCCCCCCTCCTAGATCCGAACGCACCTCCCGCACCGGCATCAACGGCAAACTCTTCACCGAAGCCTCCTACATCAACCTCTCCCTCCATTATCTTGAACAGGTCATTGTCGCCCTCTATGAAAAGGACTTGGGAAACGGAGTCATGTGCCCTACCGGAATTCTATGATGACCAGCGTGTTGAGAGATTCGTTGGGTGGGAATTGTATGACGACGATGGTGGCTACCGTTGCGCCGGAGGATGAACTTATTGATGTAATATTTTTTTTTGGAGCTTTGATTTGTTTTGGGGTTGATCCGAGTTTGTTTTCGTTTTTTTTTCTTGGAGAGGGGGGTTGCTTGTTTTTTTTTTTTTTTTGGAAGGAGTTGAAGGGGATCGTAGAACCCTTTTTAGAATCTTTTCACTCCCTTTTTTTGCCTTTTTTTTTACGTGATGCCCTACCCCGAGACTACTCGAGCGTCACGGCGAGAGCGGACCCGGGACGGACTGCGGTGTGGATGACTGCGGCATGCTTCATGGTGTTCCCCCCCTCGCCCTCCCTTTTTAAAGATATCGCCCCCCCCCTGTTTTTTAAAAAGATATCCCCCGTCACCCCCTTTTTTTAAATATCCCCCATTTTTTTTTGATATCCCCTCCTTTTTTTAATACCCCCCCCCTTTTTATTGATATCCCACCCCCCCTTTTTCCTTGACACCCCCCACAGCCTTGACTAACCCCGACTCCCAAGGAATCCATCTCGACCTGCCGTTTCGCCCAACGCGTCGCCCTGATCTCCAACAAGGCGCACGTGAACGAAGAAATCGACCCCCACCTCCTCATTGCCAAGCTCCGCAAAGAAATCGCCCTTCTCAAAGCCGAGATTGCGCTTCTCCGGGGTGGCACTGAGGAGGAGGTGTTGCCGGATTATGAGAAACAGAGGGTGAGGGAACTTGTGGATGGGTTTGTTGAGGAGGGGGGGGGGTTGGTGGTGGCGGAGTTTGGGAGGATACAGGAAGCGTTTAGGGTGTTTAGGGAGTATGTTTTGGAGGCGAGGAAGGGGGGAGGGGAGGAGGGGAGGAGGGGGAGGACGGGGGGGAGGGATGGAGGAGGTGAAGAAGTTGAAGGCGTTGATTGTGAATAGGGATAATGAGATTAGTTGAGTTTTTTTTTCTTTTCGTTTCTTTGTAGTTGTTGTGGTTGGAGTGGTTGATGTGATGGTGGTTGTTTTTTGATTTTTTTTCTTCTTTTTTTTTCCTTTTTGCTGACGTTCTTTCTTCCTTTTCTTTTATTTTCTTCTTCCGTATTTTTTCTTTCTGATTTTCTTTCCTGATTTCTTTTGTTTAACGCGGAACTTTTGTAGATATTCTTATTGGGATGATCAATCAGTACAAGGAGCAGATGGGGGATACACCTATAGAGAAAAAGGTATGGTTTTTTTTTTGTGTGTGGTAGAAGGGATTGTTGATGGTGCTTTTTTTTTTTGGTTTTTTTTTTTTTTTTTGGGTGTGCCTGTATGTAGACTTTACAGAGTTCTGAGACGTTGGGTGGTTCGCGGATGAGTTTGGGCGTGTCGCAGAGTTCTGAGACGTTGGGTGGTTCACGGACGAATCTCGGTGTATCGTCAATGAGTCTAGTTGAAGGTAACAGCCATATTCCCCCCCCAAAAAAAAAGAATGAAATGGATAACTAAAACGAATGGGTAGACAAACCGCCAGCTCGACCTCCTGCACAGCCTCGAGCGCCCGTCCCGAATCTTGGGGCGAGTGTACCGCAGTTTACGACGGAGAAGGCGAGGGCGTTTGAGATTTTCAAGAATGGGTATCCGAGTGGATCTTGGATTGATGGACAGAAGATGTTGTTGAGAACAAAGTATGCGGAGGCGAAAGCGTTGGGAGAGGAGGCTAATCGGTTGAGGACGGGGATAAGTGCGTTTGTTTTTTTTGGGGGGTTTTTTTGGGGGTTTTTTTTTTGGGGGGTTTTTGGGTGGTTTTTGATAGCCCGTGCGATAACCTGTGCGATTGGGGTTTGAGCGTGTGGCTCTTGATAACACATGCGATTGGGATTTGAGCGTGTGTTTTTGATAACCCGTGCAATTGGATGTTGAGCACTTTTTTTTTTTTTTTGCTGATGATTGTTTTTTTTTACGCGTAGAACACCTTAAAGAGAAACTCTCTGCCCCACCCTCTGATGAGGAACCGATAGAGGATCGCGTCACGCTTCGAACGGATGTTGCGGCGATGGTGGTGAAATACCGGGATGCTTATCAGAGGTTAAAGGATCTAAAGATTGAGATTGAGCATTTGCAGCATCTCCTTGAACAGGCGAGGGTTCGATTGACTAGGGATTTTGAGCATTGGTATTTGAATGTTTATTTGGCTACTGGGGGTAAGGAGGAGGTGGGAGGGGATGCTGGGAGGCGAGGTGGGGGAGAGGACGTGGCCCCATGTCGATGATGGTAAGAGTGTTCTTTATGAGTTTTTTTGTTTTGTTTTGTTTTTTATTGGGATGGAGAATGATGCTTATTGTGGGGTATTTTTTTTAGTCATTGGATCCTCTTACACCACAATTGTCAAGCATGTCACTTGCTAGCGATATTAGCACCATTAGCAGCACCATGCCTTCTGCAGGCACATATCAGAATCCACCACTACCCGTACCATCCACACGTTCACAGCAACAGCACCAACAACAGCAACCACCACCATCCTTTATATCCAATATCAATGCATCAACTACTTCTCTATCATCACAAAACACTGCATACTCATCTGTCACTCGTCCAAGTCCAAACCTCAACGCTCGTCCAACTCCAACCCTCAACGCTCGTCCAACTCCACCACCACCACCACCACTCATGTATCCCACAAACAACAACAGCATCATCAGCCGTCCATCCCAGCGCATCCCCATTTCTCTCGCACTCACCACTCCCAAAACCCCCCATTCTCACATCCTCCTCACGATCCACGACCCCACACCCGCCAACAACACACTCCATCTGGATCATTCCACTGTCGCGTCAGACGTTGAAGCGTTTTACAAGGCCCGTCACGATCTTGTTCAACGTGCTGCGTCCGGTGTCGAGACCTGGGAGTGGACATGGGATGTGGAAAAGACGGCGACGAGGGGGTTATTGGACGGTTGGTGAATGCGAATGCGGGGATGATGTTGGGGGGGAACAGAGGAGGTGACATTCCTTTTTTTTTTTTTTTGTCCTGTTGGTTAGAGTCGGTTTGAGCGGATGCCGACATGGCAAATAAATAAATAAAATTTAAATTATTTTTGTTTACTTGAGAATTGTCATAATTCGTAAAAAATAAAAACACAGTATGCAGGCGTATGATCTCACACCATTAGGCATTCGTGTCACAAGAAGAAGGAGGTTGTTTGCGGAGCCGAGCAGAAATAAATTATTCATTTATTATACTTTTAGAATTGTCAATGTATATATACCATATATAGACATATTGCACACAATCTTTGTGCTTCTTGCCAACCAACCCATCCCTTTGTCTGACACTCTCTATTATTAATTAATGAATGAATTTAGAGAGAAAAAAAGGCAAAAAGAAAAGAGACAAGACATCAGTGTGTGCTACGTATTCAAGGTGAGAGTGTGTGTGAGGGGGCGAGTGTGCACAGAATACAGCATTATTATTCATTAAAATTAATTAATTATTTTATTTTATTTTATTTTATTTTATTTTAATTAATTCAAAACGTCACACTTTCTATTCCATAACCCTCCTTTTCTACTATTTACTATATATCTGTTGCATCTATCACCTACCACCTATTTATTTATATAAATATTACTACATACCTTCTTCATTCTTATACTATTTTATTTAGATATTAGGATGACGGCGACAATGGATCAGAAAGACCACGTCGTCGTTGATGGTGATGCTCATGCTCCCACTCCCACTCTCATCACCACTGAAAAGAACATCACTCCCACATCAAGTGACTCTACACTCGACTTTAAAGTCACCACAAGGAGCAATGACCCTTCTTCTTCTTCTTCTTCTGCTGCATCTGTCCATTCCCTAGACAAGAAGGCTTCTTTGGCCGCAGATGCTGCCGCTGATTCAAACGATCTTATCGTCCCTACAACCACCACCACCACCACCACCACCACCATTGATCAGCAGCAGCTTCTCGAATTGGGCGTCTCCAAGGACAAGAAGGATGTGGCCGATACCGACCCCTCTCGTCTCTATCAGCCCGATGACGACGGTTTCGTAAAGTACCCCGCCTCGGTCCTCGTCCCCCTCTTTGTCGGCCTCATCTCGGCTCACTTTCTCGCTGCGCTCGACGCGACCATTGTTTCCACCGCCCTGGTCGCTATTAGTACTGAGGTGAGTTCCACTGCGATAGCAGTGGCTTTGACGAGGAATAGGCTTTGGCGAGGAACAGGTCCGACTGCGATAGCAGCGGACCTGTTTCGAGCTCTCGCGAGCTCCCTGCCGTGAGGCAGGAGCGAGAAGCTTGGACGAACAACATGGCCCGCAAGGCGGGCCTGTGTTGTGAGCTCTCACGAGCTCTTGCGCAAGCAAGAGCGAGCCAACTCTACGCTCGAGCTTTTACCACATACTACCATCGCCGCTATTCATTACAACTTTTATTACTTATTACTACCACCACTCTTACTACCACTCCTACCACCTCCTACCACTCTTACTACTACTACTACTCATACCACCACTCTTACTACCACTCCTACCACCTCCTACCACTCTTACTACTACTACTACTACTACTACTACTACTACTACTACCATTGACTACCATCACTCCTCTCTTACTAATCTCCTTTCTTCTTCTTCTTTTTCAATATTATAGTTTAATGCTCAAAAGGAGATTGCATGGGTTGCGACAAGTTACGTTCTCACATTCAATGCATTCCAACCTCTTGTCGGCAAGTTTTCTCAAATCTTTGGGCACCGTATATTGACTTTGGCGTGAGTTTATTCTATTCCTATTCTCACAATCTTCAATTATCTTGCTTTCCTCTCTACACATTCCAACAATGTTTTAACACCCTTCCCCTCTCCCCCCCCCAAAAACAACCATATCATCACAGTGGTATCATCATCTTTGTCATTGGTTCCGCCCTCTGTGGCGCCGCCACGGGCATCAACATGCTCATCGCCGCCCGCGCCATCCAAGGCATTGGCGGTGCAGCCCTCATCTCCATGGTCCTCATCTCCATCTCCGACATGTTCCCCTCAAAGAACGTCCAAAGTACCTCTCTGTCCTCTGGATCAATTTCGGTGTCTCCACCATCATCGGTCCCCTTCTCGGAGGTGCCTTTACCGACAAAATCTCCTGGCGCTGGTGTTTCTACATTAACCTCCCCGTCGGTGTCTTGGCCTTTCCCCTTGTTCTCTACTTTTTAAGAATCCCTTTCAAGCCCGTGCCCTTTAAGGAACAGGTCAAGAGAATTGATTTCTTGGGAACCGTTTGGCTGCTTATTGCTGTCATCCTCATCTTGATTCCTACTAGTTTGGGCGGCGTCACCATCCCCTGGAACTCGCCCGCTGTCATTGCATGCTTTGTCTGTGCCGCTGTCGCTATCACCATCCTCATCATCGTTAGTATTTATTATCTTTTATTTATTTTTTTTTAATTTTTTGGTTTTTTTTGTCTCGTTTCTTTAGTGTTTAGTTTTTCATTTAATTATTTGGTTGTTTTTTTGTTGTTTTTTTTGGCCTCTTCTTTCTTGCTTTCTCGTTTGTTCTTGTATTTATGCATTTATTTGGGTTTTGTTTGGGTTTTTAACTTTCTGGCTTATATATTTTATTTGGAATTTTTTGTTTCTTCTTTCTCGTTTGTTTTTTTTTTTCTTTCCATTTTGATTTATGCATTTATTTGGGGTTGTTTCTCTTTTCAAGTTCTTGCTTTCTTTTTGGTTTTATTTATTTATGTATTGCGTTCTTTTACTTCTACTATTTTTATTTCTTGCAATTGCAGCGTCATTCTCTTTCTTTACTTTTACCTTTTTTCAACTATTGCCGTCATCTCCATTTCATCATTTACCACACCACTCACATCTTTAACTCTTTCCACTTTCTCCTCTTCCCCCTTAAAAAAAAAAATCAACAACTAGATCGAACTCAAGGTCAAGGAACCCATTATCCCCCCACACGTTTTCAAGAACCGCAACGTCCTCTTTGTCTTTATTTGCAACTTTTTCCTCGGCATGTGCTTCTTTGCCTTTGTCTTTTACGGTCCCCAATACTTTCAACTCGTCCGCGGCGACTCTGCCACCATCGCCGGTCTCCAACTCCTCCCCCTCCTCCTCGGTTTAGTCATCTTCTCCATCGTTGGCACCATCCTCCTCACCTTTATCAAAAAATACCCCCCTTTATCATTGCCGGCTGTCTCTTTGTCACAGGCGGTGCATACTGGTTCTCCACCCTCGACCAACACTCTTCCCGTGCAGCCGAAATCGGCGCCCTCCTCCTCGTCGGCATAGGTCTCGGTTTCCAAATGCAAATGGCCATTCTCTGCGCCCAAGCCTCTGTCGATCAATCCGACACTGGCACCGTCTCTGCCCTTGCCTCCTTTTTCCAATCCATCGGAGGTGGGATTGGTCTTGCCATTCTCTCTGCCATCTTTAACGATCGGTATGTTTCGGGGATTGCGGCGCTTCCTGAAGAACTGAGGGCGGCGTTTTCGAACCCCTCTGCTGAGGGGGAGGGAATTCGAGGGAGGCTTTTGAAAAGTTGCCAAAGGAGGTGCAGGAGATGATTACGGGGTGTTTGTGAATGCGTTGCAGGGGGTGTTTAGGTATTCGGTGCCGTTTGCTTGTGTGGCGGTGGTGGCGAGTTGTTTTATTAGTTGGAAGACGAGGGTGTTGAGTCAGGAGGAGGTGGAGAGGAATGGGCCTTCGCATTAATGGGATAGAACAACATTTTGTGCTTTTTGTTTGGTTGCGTTCCTGTCCCCCGTTTCCTCGCATTAACGGGATAAAACAACACGAATGCCTTTTTTTTTGTGTGCGTTCTTATCTCCTTTCTTTTTTGTTTTAAGATTTGTTCGAACACTATGATATTACAACTATGGTTTTTATTTTCCCCCTTGGTTTGCCCTCTCTTCCTTTTCTTTTCTTTTCTTGGTTTTTTTTTTTTTGGCGTTGGAAGTTGATGATGTACCTCTGATTACGAGGATGTTTTTACTGGTTATGAGTGTTTGTGTTTTTCGCTTTTTTATTTCAAGAAATCCGAAACGTAAGTTTTGGAATGGGGTTTTTTTATTTTTTTTCTACGTATGCAAGCAATAAAAGGTATCAGGTATTTTTTTAGAGGGTGTGCTTTTTCATTTTATGTGTGTTTGTTGTTTTGGTGGTGTCTTTTTGTAAGGGGGGTTTTTTTTGGAGGTTTTTGTGTAGAATCAGGGTTTGGTGTTTTTGAACGTTAAAGGATAGACATCAAAACATTTGTATTCTCAGAGGTGAAAGTTAAACTAGAATTCATTATATTTTTTTCTATTGCGTATTCCTATTGTTTATTTTTTTTCAGAGAAATTTGGTTACGCTTAACGGAAAACGTAACATGGTTTTTTTGGTTTAGATATTTATTTTTTTTCATACTCTAATTATTTTCGGGAGTTGATTATGTGGGTTATGAAAAACGTTTTGTGGGTTTGGTGTATGCCGAAAACACCACGAGATGGTTTCCATCAGTACTTTGTGGTCGTATCATATTTTCTTTAAAGTCGTCTTCCTTTTGAAAACGCGTTCGTTGTATATTCCTATGATATACCATCTCAGACGCTGGTTCTTTTTATAAAGGTGGTGATGATTTGGTTGATGTCATTATTTAACATGGATACGATGTCGCAAAGGCAACATCCCGTCTTCTCCCTAAAGAAAACGATGGCGTCTCGGCCATGATTGGTGATGATTTGGTTTTTCATTAACATACGACTTTTTATTATAAATGTAGCAAAAGCGCGACATGATGATTTTTTTTCATTTGACATACGACTTTGTAATGTAGTAAAAGCGCGATATATGGAAGAAACCATCTTTGATCTTTTTTAGAACCCACTTCTGTAGGTTGTGGACGCGTCAAAGCTTTGAGCATCTTTCAAACCCCTCACATTCTTCCAATCCCAAGGTTTCAACTCCCTCTCCGTCTCCCCCTTCTTCTTCCTCTCGTCTTCCCCCGTCTTCTCTCCAAAGGAAACAATAGCGTCTCGGCCATTGGTGATGATTTGGTTTTCATTAACATACGACTTTATGAATGTAGCAAAAGCGCGATATATGGGAGAAACCATCTTTAATCTTGTTTCGAACCAACGTCTATAGGTTGTGGACGCGCCAAAGCTTTGAGCATCTTCAAACCCCTCACATTCTTCCAATCCCAAGGTTTCAACTCTCTCTCCGTCTCCCCCTTCTTCTTCCTCTCGTCTTCCCCGTCTGTTCTGCAAAGGAAACACTAGCGTCGGTGATGATTTTGTTTTCATTATTAACATACGACTTTATGAATGTAGCAAAAGCGCGATGTGGGTGGAAGAAACCATCTTTAATCTTTTTTAGAACCCACTTCTGTAGGTTGTGGACGCGTCAAAGCTTTGAGCATCTTCAAACCCCTCACATTCTTCCAATCCCAAGGTTTCAACTCTCTCTCCGTCTCCCCTTCTTCTTCCTCTCGTCTTCCCCCCGTCTGTTCTCCAAAGGAAACATAAGCGTCTCAGCCATCGGTGATGATTTTGTTTTCATTAACATACGACTTTATGAATGTAGTAAAAGCGCGGTATATGGAAGAAACCATCTTTAATCTTTTTTAGAACCCACTTCTGTAGGTTGTGGACGCGTCAAAGCTTTGAGCATCTTCAAACCCCTCACATTCTTCCAATCCCAAGGTTTCAACTCTCTCTCCGTCTCCCCCTTCTTCTTCCTCTCGTCTTCCCCATCCCGTCTTCTCTCTGAAGGAAACACTAGCAAATCCGTCTCGGCATCCCAAGCCTCCAACAGCGTCTTCTCCTCCATTCTATAATCCACCACACCCTCCCTCACCATCATCACATCCCTCTCATCCGCTTGTCCAACCCATACCGCCAATTCCGCCGACTCATCCATCATCCAAATCGAAGCCGCTATCCACACAAACAGCACCGAGATGGCGAACCCCGCGATCGACACCCCCATCGTCCACCCCATCGCCATCATCCATCGCGGACGATCAGGGGACGTCAATGAAGGTATCCCGGCTTCAAGGCCCGAGAACGACACTGGACACAATTGCCCTTGATGGAATGAACAATACGCCATGTAGTTGACCCAGAATAAACCTGTTGCTGAAAAGCCGAGAGAGGTTTCCATGGGGATGAGGAGGGGGACGGGATGGTGCGAGAGTTTAAGAATGACAACGTCCCAGGCTTGACGGGTTACGGCGGAGAAGAGGACGATGGTACCGACGATCAGGAGGACGAGGTTGTAGATTCCGAGGATGGGGATGTGGGTTGCGCCTGTTGCCCAGTAGAGGCGTGGAAGAAGATGGGGGTGACGGTGGAGAAGGACATGTTGCCGGGATGGATGTAAAAGGTGTAGAAGATGTGTAGGGCGACGATATGATGAAGTGCTGACGGGATGTCAATGTTCAAGAGGGAGATGCCTCACACTTACCCATCGCTGGATATTTTGTAATAATGGATGTTGCCACCATTTCGACAATATAAAAGATGCTGTGAACGCCTAACCCATACTTGAATATCAGAAACACGACTTTTGGGTTGATGAGTGATGCTAGGGGTGTTCCGAGCAGTTGTTTTCGTTCCGATGGGAACCTTGTGGATGGGACCATTCTACCGCGAACAAAACACCAGAGAAGGATGAATGCGCAAATGACGATCCAGATGCAGTTGAATGCAATGTGCCAGGAGTCTGGGAACATCATGTCATCGCTGACGCTCGGCGATGCAAAGGTTTCAGAGTTATGGGATGCCATTGTTGCTGAAATTTTGACCAAATACGCACATGCTTTGTACTGGTTCGAGGCAACATTCCGTAGGGATTGGTGCAATATAACATGGGAGGAGAGTTTGCGGTATAGATCGTAGTCATGTTGCGACGATTATCGGCAAACTCGACAATAACATTGGACGATTCGTAGATGCCGTTTTCGCTGTAAAGCTGCACATTAATTACAGCCAGGTTTCGTCACATCATAGGCTGCTACTAAAATGATGGAGAGTGTTCAGGGCCTGCAGCCTAAAGGGATTTTGGATGCCGACAGACGGAATGAGAGATTAGTGGTAGCCTTACGGAGCAGATATCAAGGTAGATGGGATAGGTATCAAGACGCATCCATGCAGCGTTGAAAATGATTGAGAACGAGTCAAACGGCGGACATAGTTGGGGTGGTGGCTTCTCTATTCAGGAGGTCGAAGGAAAGGACGGAGCCGGCATGCGGTTTTCAAAGGAATGGAGGGCGACTCAGCATCCACACTTCAACCGATTATGGATAACGCACCGCTTTTGATACAGCAACCAAAGTTTAGAATGGAAGAATCGACCTATTTGAGCGCAATATTCAAAGGTGCGCATCATACCAGGATATCAACCGGAACGTGATCTTGGGGAAGCCTGTGCCAAGGAGGGGTAAAGCTTCAGTGAACCCATCCTGTACCTGCTGGATGCGAATGCCTACGAGGAACAACACGTCCCAATGGCCATGTCTATGCAGTTTGAATAGTATAATAATTAATACCTTATGGCTCTGATGACCTTCCATTTCATTCATTTACATTCATTCATTTAAATATTGATTGTTACATTGTATTCCAGAATAACCATTATTCCCACACCGCATGGATTTTGTTTAATGTTGAAGTAAATATTTATTAATATTTATTTATTAATATTCAATTAACAATCATTAATTACTGTCTATTAGTGTGACACATTTGAATATTAGAGTGTATCGGACTGTATCGGACATGACCGTTCCAACCCCTGGTCGAAAATAAAAAAGTCATTTATATAGTCTCAGCAACACCACCAGGGTTGTGAAAAGTGGTTGCCCATCCCGCCAGCCTCGACCCCACGCCTTTGATCAAAAACACTCTGGCGTTGGTCCAAAACACGCAACTCTAGAGCCACTGTGTTTGGGCGTCATTGTCCAAAGGAGAAAATGGTTCACATCCTTCCCCTCGTCGCTGTCCTTGGCACACTGAGCTTCATCACTGTCACCGCCGGTGTTTGTGGCTCTAGTAAAGTGGAATCAGAAACGATTAAAAAAGCAAAGAGGGCTTGGAGAGGAGGTGAACCTTGAGGGGGTGCGACACGATGTTAGGCTGGAAGTGACTGCAGAGGAACTGCGAGAGAGGGCGGTGGAGCAATGGAGGAGGGAGACTGAGAGTGAATTCTTGAAATACAATGGGGTGACGAGTACCAGCACGATGGTACAAGACCAGATGGCCGCACTGGCAGGAAGAAGCGTCGACACCTTTGCTGGAAATCAAGATGGCCAAGAGTCGATACCAACAAGATATCTAAGAAAGGATTCCAACAGTCCTGGAATGAACAGCTTCACAGTGCGTTATATTTTTTTTATATCTGCTTGCATCATTCTTCCATCCTACTTGAATGCTTCACATGCTCATCCACATCCAAGCAGGCAATCAGGATCCCACCTTCTCCTCTTCATGTTGAGAGTGTAGCTTCACCACGGCCCTCCGAAACTCCGTCTATTAACGACTCATCGAACTCCGCCCAAAGATACGTCCCCCAACGCCTCAAGAAAGGCATTTCTCGTCTCTTTGTCCAGCCGCCCATCAATGGAATGCCGGACAAGGATGTCGAATCTCCAAGCATCCGCAATATCGCCGTCAGTGCAGACTCCCCAGACCCGCCATCGTCACCTACTTTATCAGCACCCAGGACGGACTGGTCATCAGAAGGATCCAGTGTTTCCATGTCGGCGTTGGGATGTTTAGATCCAGAGATATTGAGGGACGCGGAGGGATGGGCTATTCATCGGCTTCGTCTTCAGTGTCGTCCACATCGTCCACATTGTTGGTGGGGACCACGGTGCAGGGTGCCAGTGCAGTCAAGGCGGATTTCTATGATTCGAATGACAACAAGCAGTGTTGATGTACCATGCGGAAAACAAGCACGAGGAAACACATTGCATGATGGTGTGGGTGACGTGGGGACGGTGGCGAGGATGGCAAGGGAAGCTGCCGATACTAAAGTTGGAGCTACTACAACGGAAGCGGACGTGATGGCTATGTACGTCCAGACGCCTTCCAATACTGCAGAATCAATGAAGGAGAGCATTGCTTTGGTCTGTAAAGAAAGAGCGCTGGACCCATTTTTCAAATCGGCTGTACGTGGGGTGGAAGATAATGGCGGAGATCCGGGAAAAGGAGGGTTAGACCACGGTCCGTTAGGCGAGATAGCCTTATTGGAAGCTCAACAAAGCCTCAAATTTTAAAAGAGACGACATGCAGGGCTTCACCACTCGACTCCAAGGCGTCTGTATTGCCTAGATCGATCACTGCAAATACAATAGAGCCCGAAAAGACCAACGCTGGACCGACACGACCTTTCACCGCTTCAGTGCTGGCAACTCGGCACAAATTGCGTCCTCTGGATGGGTTGGAATCCTCACGGACTTTACGGGGGAACACGCCGACGCGGCGTCATGTTGCTGCTGGAGGGAGGACTGGTGTGAGGGGGGCGTCGACAGATGCTTTGATGTCGAAATTAGACTCTATCGCTGCACAAGCAGCCGCAGCGGCAGCGGAGATTGGGACGAGGAAGATGTGAGCAGGTGGCGGGTGGATCATGGGAGGGAGGGGAAGAGTGTGGCAGGGATTGGGGTTTTAGGAGTTGAGGAAGCTAAAAGGAAAGGGTCGGCAGTGTCTGAGATTGGTACCATGGGTGATGATGGTAGGTTACGGGCTTTGGAATCACCGGGGACACCAAAGGGAAGCCTTGCATGGGGTGCGCTCGACCTTGACGGTTTGGAAAAGCCTTGCAGGTCAAAGATGCCATTGGGATCCCCATCATCTGCATCACCGCCAGCATGTGGATTGATAGGAACGCCAACATCACCCAGTCGGAGGGCGTCGTTGGGCGGACGGCGGCTAGACGGAGAAGCCTTACTGGCGGGATAACCACATTACCACCACAAACGGTTGCGTCATCTCTGTGTCATTCATCATTGTCTTTGTCGGCAGCAGGATCTACCGTTACTGGACGGAACTCAGCTTGGACTGGTGGGGGACGGCATCAGACTTCAAGCGGTCTTGGTTCTGGTGTTGGGAGTACGTGTCCTTTGACGGTGTCAGGAAACATCAACGCGTGATGCCACCAACGGTCGTGACGGCTGGTGTGAGGGCTGTTGTGGAGCCTAACAGCAGTCCATCTCCATTGAGTCAAGGACGCTTATCACCTGTGTCGTTTATGCCGATGGGAGGGCATGGACGTCGCGAACAGCGTCACCGCCGCATCGTTTTTTCAAGCTGGGACGTCTTTGTCAACTTGTCCGCATCAACGATATTCATACCGTGGAGATGTGATGGGGGATGGGGCGTTGGGGAGGTTGGCGTCTGACGTGGATGCGGTTTCTCAGCATGATGTGTGTTTCATCATCATCCTCCGCCTGTTGTGAAGGTCGGCTTTGGTATCCCCTGATGGTGTTGCGAGCGGGGATTTATTGATGGGATGAAGGGGGAGGGTGTGGTGCTGAATACTGTGGATCGATTGGGAAATTGTGGAGCAAAGACGTTGTTGTTGGTGAATGGGGATGGTGGAGGGATGTAGTGGTGATTGAAAGTATTTTCTATGGATTTCTTTACCCCACTGCCACGTCGATATTGTGGTTTTTTTACTTTATACCGTGTATGATACATTTCAACCCGCACGTTCTTGTTTTTTATTCTTTTCCCCTCTAATTTCACGAACATATGTCGTCGGTTTTGTTTTTGGGTCGCTTATTTATTTTTCGTTTCTTGATTGGTGATAATGTGGTATCGGGGTCAAATTGCGACAGGAGTGTAAAAACCGAAACTGTGAATGAAATAAAGTGTCGTTGTGTTTTATCGCCTTGAAAAATGTCCTTTTTTATTTCGTCAATGATTCTCGGAGCTATTTTTTAGGCACCGCGGAGGCAATGGAACGGAATTTTGATTGTGACGCCGACTGTAAAAAGGAAGGACGGCTTTTATGGATTGACCGTGACGTTTTACAACAACAGAATTCGTCTTTGAATAAAGTCCCATATCGTTCATAGTCATAGATGAGAGAAACGTTGTGAATGCAGATTAGAGAACAAGGACTTTGTATGAGTGATGCGTAAAGCCAATCCTCATATCTAATTCCTCGTAATCCCTAAGGGATGTCATGAACGAAAGCATCCTCTTAACCATGTTTCATGTTCTTTCAGTTTTTAAGGTGATGACGAAAACGCTTCACCTTGTTGGCGAATCTGCCGTTGTGAGGTCATCAAAGTGCTGCTGGTTAACGAGTTTATTGTATTCAGTGAGCAGCAGCTTAGTTCTGCTGATTGAACAATGAAGCTGCAGACGTTATCGCAATTGCTCTCGTTAGACGGAATGGCGATGAATGCAGCCAGGATGTCCACGGTAGCGGCTGAGTAGGAACACATACAGCCGAGATGCTGCGAAATGCGTTCAATACAGCCGAGATGCTGCGAAATGCCTTCCTATCTCATCTCATCGAAATTTTTTGGAATTCATTTAGTTGAAGAATCCTTTCAGAGTTCTGACGAAAACACTGTCATTCAAAGCAAGCGCATTTACGCACTGTAAGTCTCCTCTTGGCGTGTTTCAGGATGATGAAACGTCGGCGTGGGATGGGTCTCATTGGGGATTGTTGGGGGTGGGGTGAAGGCCATGACTGCGTTTACTGAGGAGCCGGTGGCAGTCAGACGCCGGTTGACGCCGACAGCATGGGTAGGGATCAAAACGGATCAGACAAAGAGCTGGACGGGTGGATGGTTGATGTGAAAGAAAAGATAGAGAGATGGATATTGAGCGGAGTGATCCATACATGAAGATGGCAGATGGTCCCTTTTGCTTCCCGTCTTCTTCAAGTGCTTCTCCCCCGTAGTCATCCGTCCTTCTCTTTTCTTGTCTTGCCTGGCTCGTCTTCTCCCTATGCTGTCGCTAATGCCATCTATCTGTGCTTAGCATCTCTTTCTTAGCTTTCTGCCTCGACGACCAATTGTGAGTCATGTCTTCAAGCACCTCAGCAACTCAGCAGCCCGCGTGGAAGGCCGTCCAGGCCCATTACGACGCGATCGGCAAGACCCTCAGTATTGGGGACCTCCTCCATAAAGACGCCTCGCGTTTTACCAACTTTTCAGCCACATTCACTCCTCCCGCAGCCTCAAAACCATCCATCCTCCTCGACTACTCCAAGAACTTGGTTACAAAGGAGACCCTCGACCTTCTCTTTGCTCTTGCGAGGGCTTCAGATGTCGAGGGTTTCCGCACCCGCATGTTCAATGGCGACAAGATCAACTCTACTGAGAATCGTGCCGTCCTTCACATTGCCCTTCGTAATCGTTCAAACCGACCTATTTTTGTTGACGGCAAGGACGTCACGCCCGATGTTAACAGGGTGCTTTCGCAGATGGAGGAAACCTCCAACGCGATTCGCTCTGGAGCATGGACTGGATACACTGGGAAGAAGATCACCGATGTTGTGAATATTGGAATTGGTGGCTCTGATCTTGGGCCTGTGATGGTCACTGAGGCCCTCAAGGCTTACGCTCAGGATGGCCTTAACGTTCACTTTGTGTCCAATGTCGATGGAACACACATTGCTGAAACGGTCAAGACTCTCGACCGGAGACAACGTTGTTCATTGTTGCGTCCAAGACCTTTACTACCATCGAGACCATCACCAATGCTGTCTCTGCGAAGGAATGGTTCCTCAAGAAGGCTAAGGATGCAAGTATTTTTCTTTTTTGACATCTTTCTTGACTCATGCTCTGTCACCTAACGCGTTTTTCTTATATTACATAGGCCGCCCATGTCGCCAAGCACTTTGTTGCCCTTTCCACCAATACTAAAGCCGTCACCGCATTTGGCATTAGCGAGAAAAACATGTTTGAATTCTGGGACTGGGTTGGCGGTCGCTACTCTCTTTGGTCTGCCATTGGTCTCTCTATCTCAATTTACATTGGATTCGACAACTTTAAGCAGCTCCTCCAAGGCGCTCACGACATGGACAATCATTTCCTGAACACGCCGCTTGAACAGAATTTGCCCGTCATCCTTGGATTGATTGGGATTTGGTACAATAACTTTTTTGGAGCTCAGACGGTTGCCATTCTGCCGTATGATCAATACATGCACAGGTTCCCGGCTTATTTCCAGCAAGTGAGTCTCTTTTCTTAATCTAATACTTACTGGTCTTCTTCAATGATGTTAAATTGCGTTTGATAATGCTTTTTCCACACCTTTTTTATTTGCTAAAGTACGGGCCATTTTTATCTACAGGGCGACATGGAATCCAACGGCAAGTCCGTCACGCGCGACGGCGTCCCTATCACCGACTACCAGACCGGTCCGATCATCTGGGGTGAAGCAGGCACCAACGGCCAACACGCCTTTTACCAACTCATCCACCAAGGTACCAAGCTCATTCCCGCTGACTTTATCGCCCCAATTCACACCCAGAACCCCATTGGATCTCATCACGAGATCCTTCTTTCCAACTTTTTTGCTCAGACGGAGGCTTTGGCCAAAGGCAAGACGAGCGAGCAGGTTCGGGCTGAGCTTGTCAAGTCGGGAGCTGTGGAGGGACCTGAATTTGAGGCTCTTGTACAGCAGAAGGTGTTTAAGGGGAATAAGCCGACGAATTCGATTTTGGTGGAGAAGATCACACCTTATAACCTTGGGTCATTGATTGCCATGTATGAGCACAAGATCTTTACGCAGGGTATTGTTTGGAAGATTAACAGCTTTGATCAGGTATGTCTCATTTTGTAGTCATCTGATGTTTGTTGGCGTTTCTTTTTTGTTTCTAACGTTCTTTTTTGATTAGTGGGGTGTTGAACTTGGCAAGCAACTCGCCAACGCTATCCTTCCTGAACTCAAGGGTGACGCTCCTGTCACCACGCACGACCCCAGTACCAATGGTCTCATTAACTTTTACAAGCAAGCAAGGAAGGTTTAAGGACCCTCCCACGACAAATATCTCAATTTTGTTTTTGTGGAAATGCTCTTTTGTTTTCCGTTTTTTTTGTATGCCACTTTCTTTTTTTCTTTTTTGTGTTCATTTGTTGTCAAGGCTCTGCGTGGCCCTTGGTTCCTCTTCCTTCTTGCCTCATTGCGTTCCTGGTTTTAGCTACTTGGATGGGTAAAAAGCGAATAAACGAGATTCTTTTTTTTTTTGCGTTTTGGTTAGTTTGGCGAATAAATATGTGCGTATTCCATTGTTTTGATTAAGTAAGCAGACAATGGAATAATTTAGAGAAGAAAAAAAAGAAGGAACGACTAACTGGGATTTTTCTCTTTTTTTTCTATTGGTGTTAAAGTTATAGTAACTGGTGAGGCCTGCAGTAAATGCATGTTTTTATTTTTCCAATGCTAAACCGGATGAAAAAGGATGGGAAAACGCGTCATAGTGATGATTTTTCTTACAGTATATTCCAATAAATTAGAATTCCCATTTCTTGCTGGAAGCTGATAAATGATCTATTTAGGCATATTTATGTTTATTACTCTTTGTTCCGTTACGTGTTTGGAGTGATTTTCGGCAGACTGGCCGTAATCTAAGAGGTGACTAGCGGCTGTCTGCATCGATAGTTTTAAAACCTCATCATGGTAAACCAACATTTATGGGTTGCTCTATTTCTACTTTGTATACTCTGGAAGCACCGGCCCCTCCCCAGATGTTCCTGGCTCCCTCACCCGTTCCAAAACTTCCATGAGGTCATCATACACGTTCCGCGATATCCCATAACCTCAGGGCTCGAGTTAGATAATTCCATGAGGACCTTCCCATCGACTTTATGTTCTACGCAACAAATCAATAACCTTCTACAAAAAAAACACAAAAACATACCTTTTATCATTTTTACAATATTCTCACCTACTCCAACCCCTCTCACCCTCTGCACAACTTCCTCAACAGTCCAACCCGCCATCCCATACCTCGCTTCCTCCTCCTCTGCCTTCCTCAACCAAGCCGGATCAATGCTTTTCCCAGTCATCAAAGGCGGACGCGCCGATAACGCCCATTTCGAGTCCACCGAAAAACGACGACGATCAAGTTGTTCAGTGATGGACGAAAAACGCGGGGGTGGTTGAAGGGAATGACGGGGGTGGCGAGGGGGGGCTTGAAGGGAATGACGGGGGTGGCGTGGGGGTGGGATTGGGGTCACGATGGGGTGGTGGGAGGTTCGTTGAACACGTGAGGAGAGGGAGTGGGGAATGTTTGAGAAGAGTTTGAGGAGAAACGTGGAGTGTTGATGAGGCTTGATTCGCGTAGATATCAGATAAATAGATTTGTCTCTTGATATAGGACTCGCTGTTTGGTGTCTCCAATTCAACCGCATTCGTTCTAGTGCGGACGGTATCCCCTCCCGACACTGATGCTGGTGGCCTCGGTTCGATACGTCGCTCGACAGGTTGCGACGCTACCCCGTTCATGTTTTCATCTGGGACCTCCACCGTCGTCAACATGATCCATCATCTTCATCTTTATCGCGTTTTCGGCGCCTCATGATGAGAAAAGTAGCGATAAAAATGATAAGGAGGAGGAAGATGCCCACGGTTATAGAGATGATTAAAATGAATTCATTTCCTGATGGAGATGGAGTTGAGGATGGTGAGGATGGTGAGGCTGGGACACTCGTGGTGGTAACGGTGTCGGTTGCGGATTTTAGGAGGGTGGTGCATTCAGATTCGGAACGTTGCCGGCTGGCGGAGAGAGGATATTTAGATATGAAAGAAGGGCGGTTGACTTACAATAAACTAATTCTATCTGTAGGCACGCGGGAATAGTTGACTGATAAGCAGTTATTGGAGATATCACTGTATGTCAAAGTCAGTAAACATAGTCACGTCCCATGTGAAAAGAAACACTTACAAATCGCCTTGCGAACTTTCCTCCAACACCAACTCATAAACCCAATCCGGAACAGTTCCCGTAAACAAATTCCCATCAATCCTAAACGCTTGCGTAAGTCTCGGCAACCTTTCCAATCCACCCCTCATCCGTCCCCTCCGTTCCTCCCATACAAAAAAACCACATTCAGCTCCCTCATCTCCGCAAACGATTCCGGTATCTCCCCCTCAAGGTCTGTCAACCCCGCATAGAATTCCGTCAACCCTTTGAAAGCAGGTACACGTCCGCTAAAGGCCGTCCCACCGATAGATAGGGATTTGAGGTTAGGTAGGGACAGGAGAGGGGTGAGGTCGGCATTCAGGAGGGGTTGTAGCTGAGATCAAGGGTTGTGAGGGTGGTGAGAGATGTGAGCGGGGATAGGGAGTTGGTTGTTAGACCGGTGTTGTTGAGACGTAGTACGGTCAATGCGCCTGATGCGTCACAGATGATGGTGATTTGACGGGGAGTTGTGACGTTACAGCAGGGGGAAGGGATTGGGGTTGTTGATTTAAAGGTGGATTGGATGACGGCGCATCCGTCGACAGAGGACATGATGGGGGGAAACTTGAGCTGCCACGAACACGAAATAAGCACTTAAATGAACAGAAGCACAAAGGTTTCTGCAGTTGTAGAACACAAGAAGCATCCTTTGGCGCTTAGTTTTTGAAACCCTATATTTATATAGTAACCATGAACACGAATTTTAATTAACTGGTATAGAACACAAAGGTTGTAGAGCACAAGAAGCACCCGTCGGCGCAATTATTTTTGTGTTTTTGGGCTCAAGCACAGAACAAAACGCGTAATGAAGTAAGTAACCACGTCAAGAAGCCAACGCGTATATATAATATGTTTATTACGTTCATAGAAAGCTCTGCCAACGTTTTCTTTTCAGTTTTTTGGTGAATACTGCGGAAGGGTGGACGGCATACGCACTTCTGCTTTACATCGAATCACAAGTTGGACGAGAGTGTCCTTGAGATGTGGAGGGAACGCCATGTCGTGGCCTTGGAAGTTTGACTCTGAAGCTCTCATAAGGGACCGCCCATCGACACGATAATCTATGTAGAAATTTAGGAATCAATATAAAAAAAAATAGTCTAAGAGAAACAACCCACCTTGAATTTGCGAGACCAATTCCTCTCCCATAGCCAACTCCCTAACCTTTCCAGCAACTTCATCCACTGTCCATTCTTCCATTAACTTGCTGCTTGCTCGAACATACATCTGCTCCTCCTCTGCTTTCCGTAACCACGCTGGACCATCAGCTCCCATATACCCCGGCGGCGCATTCGAACCCCACCGCCATATCTGCCTTTCGATCAATACCGTAGTTATGAATCAGGGGGTTAGATTCAGACGGTGAACGCGCCGACGATGATGGGGATGACATGATCGAGTGATTGGGGAAGGCCGTGTGAGGATCCTCTAAGTTGGAGATACGGGGTGGGCCGTAGATGCCGGAGAAGAGCGGAGATACTGAATTGTCGGCTAGGGATGCGGAGGTGGCTGAGGATGGCGCGACGGCTATTTGGGTTGGCATGGGAGAGATGACCGAATGAGGAGGGTAAGAAGCAGGTCTTGAAGGGTCGCCCAAAGCATTCTGGCCAACATCTTGATGAGTGTTGAACCTTTGATCCGAATCGGGATGGTGAGCGATATGAACTTTTTGAACACTTCCTTTATGTTGGCCCGATGTAGGAGGGATGAAGGTGGTGACGGGGATGCTTGATTTTCCTTGAGAATGTTGCCGTCTTCTATAGAGGAATAGGGCGATGAAAATTCCTAGCCCAATGAAGAGAATCCGCCGACTATGGAGAACACGAGGGTAAGGTTGACAGATGAGGATGAAGATGAAGAAGTCGTTGGTGATGTAGTTTGACTTGGAGTATTGGCGGGTAAGGTAGAATTTGTTTGGGTATTTGGTGATACTGTTGATGATGGTCGTGGTCGTGGTCGTGTGTTAGTGGACTGACTGGACCCGCATGCCGATGCGGAACGTTGCTGGCTGTTTTGAAAGTAACATTAACATTTTAAACAAGTAATGAATGAGCAAATTGGGATATAGGAGATCTGCAATTTTCACTTACAATAATCCCGCAAGGTTTGGTGGGGACTCTAGAAAAGTCAACGTCCAAGCAGTTTCTGGATATATCACTGTAAAATACAGATTTAATAAAGACTCTGTAAGCAAAATTTGATGAAAAGAAACAAGGATAACGACACCCCGTATTAGTAGGTATACATACAAATCTCCGCTCGCGGCGGTCGATGCCAGGGTATACATCCAACTGGGTACAGCGCCAGTAAAGAGGTTTCCATCAATCTTGAGTCCCCTTGCAACCCGAGGAAGCTGATCCAAAGACCCCCTCATCTTGCCCGTCAATCCATTGGCTTGCAAGAATAAGGTGTTCAAGGACGTCATTCGCTCAAAGGATCTAGGAATTTCTCCTTCGATATCTGTGAGTCCGACATAATTTCGGCGAGATTTGCAAGGCCGCCTAAAGACGAAGGAGACGACCTTGGAGACCTAGTTTAACAAGTCCGGGAGAGATATATAATTGCGTTAGAAAAGGGATCGTGGAATGAAGGTAAAAAAACAAAGAAGTAAATGTACCTGTTGCAACCCAGAGATAAAGACCTCAGATTTGGAAACGCCGTGGCAATAAACTCGAGAGAGTCAATAATTAGGCAGGGTTGTTGCTCAGGTCAAGCACCTCAAGGGACGCGAGTGGATTGAGAGAGGCCAGGGATGAGGTGGATGTGAAGGAAAGATTAAAGTTGCTTATCCTCAGAGTAGTCAATGCGCCAGCAGAGTTGCATCCAATGTCCAGTCTCCCATCGGATGTTGAGTAGCCGCAACAGTTGGTGGGGATGACTGATGTCGGCAGAGAGAATGTGTTGCGGATGGTGCGGCATGCATTGACACTGTTTCTTGTAGACATTATTGACGACGATGTTGACGACGATGAATAGGATTAAATATATTTATGTGGTTTGATCAACGAGGCAGTGAGAGTGCAGACGAAGAAAGGGCTGCAACAGTATTCCGTTACCCTGCAACACAAGGAAACCAATGCCCAGCCTGCCAAAAGCGTGGATTTTCAAATTGACTACAAGTTAAGGTTCAACCAATCAGATGGGGAATACAAGCCATTAGACCATTGGTATCACAAAAAATAATCAATTAGAAATACGCGAAAATAAATTTAAAAAAGAATCTGTCACGTCGACCCTTCATTGACAGGCTTGACACGCAGGCTGGACAGGAGGTGCCTACACCCTTCTTATAGGGCATTGTGATGGCATCGGAATTTAATCACCTACTTTGGTGCAGCTGAAAGTGAAATAAAAGTCTAACATCTGCGGCTATTTATCATGTTTGGTTTTCGGTTCCATCTCTCTCCTTATTATTTTAGCCTCTTTAGCTGCAGTCCCTTCTTTTATCGATTTTAAATGAGCCTTTCTTTCTCCACCGATTTGGGTAACGGTAGTGTGTACAGGGTAAAGATATGTAGGATGTGAGCAAGTCTTACACCATTTAAGTACGTGTCTTCGGCAATGCCTTGTTAAAAGCGTGTAAGTGTTTTCATTGGTATCAGGGTTGTTAAAAAAGTTTGAGTCGACTTCCACTTCAGATCGAGAATTTCGTTTCCTAGCATTAATGAAGGAGCTAGCAGCGGCTGTGACGGCCTATTCTTCCCGTTGAGAGCGATCGTCTTTGAAGGAGGAGGAAGGCAATGAGATATTTAGATACCGACAATTGAGGATATTTCCGACGGAAAAAAAACACAAGGGTAAGGTTAAAGTTAAAGGTATTAATTCGATGAGTTTGATGAAAGTACAGTTGTTGGCCGGGAGAATACGGTGAGGTTTGTATGGGGCCATTGATAATCAAGGTGAGCTGCAGCATGCAGGTACTGGTTGTAAATGACTAAGCTTTGGAAGAGACGCCCATGTGCTGGCTGATTATATCCCTCCAATAAGAAGGAGCGTTAAGATTTATGGCATGCAAGCAAAGTGGGGCAAAAGAGTCATTATAAAGGTACGAATGGATAGATTTGAGGGACTTGAGAAAATAATCAATTACGAGCAACATCACTATCAAGAAGGATTGGTTAATTAGTAAGGGTATAAATTATCTTTAAGAAGCAGCAAAACGAAAGGATTGCATTTGATCTGATCATTCTGAGAGACGTCAATGCACCAGCAGGGTCTCATCCGATGGAGAATCACCCAAAAAGTATAAGGTTCATCCAGTCAAATCTATAGAGGGATTTTAAAGATACTTACGCTCAAACGATTCACGCACTGAAGACATTCATAATACGCATGTTTTTTCTTTGGAACTTTGTTGGTTTATCTTTTCGTGAGGCCCTTTTGAAGAGATTAAAAGTAAATTTAAACTGAAATAAAACAAAGAGTCTCATACACTTTACCAACGAGGGTTTGATAATTGCATTACAAAAATCTATTCTCTAATGTCCAGCGAAAGCAACAGGTAAATCATCATCTTCAACCCCCACACTAACTTCTTCACATCCTCCCCCATCCCCTCCTCCTCCTCCTCCGTCAACAACCCCATCCGAACCCCGTACCTCATCAGATCCCACATCATCCCTGGAAGCGCAGGCGATCTGCATCGATAAATCACGTGATCATATGGCGACAAAAAACCCCCGGCAATTCCCCTCCACCCTCACAACGTCCACTTTGCGTTAGCTTCTTGCTACATCTCGGTCGGCACGTCCTAAACACCACAAGCAACAATCTCACAACCCCTCGATGACCCTGCCATATGGCCTTCATCAACGCTCCCCTCCCCGCCAACACCGCCTCCCTCCAACACCCATCATGTCTACCTACTACATCATCCCAGCTCCCAAGTCGTCTCCCAACCTGCTCCCTGAACGGTTCCACAACATCCTTCAAAAAACCTTTCCCAGCATCCTCTCCAAACCTCCTCGCCCCTCGTCCATATACCTCCTCAACAATCCCAGTCGATATCCGCGGCACAACCCTTAGCGCCTCCAACACGACACACAAATCCATCACCATCGTGGCATGCCCATACTCGGCGGCACTCGCCAACGCCCCCGCAAGCATATCCACCATTCCACCCACAAGCACCCTCGTTCCAGGATCAACCTCCCCATCCACACTTTTGCCACCCATAGCCTCCAACGGCACCCTCTCCAATTTCTTCCCCATCCTTTCACCACCTCCGCCAACAAACACCTCCCAATCCTCTTATACCCTTTCGCAAAAGCATACATCAAAGCCTGTCCATTACACGCCATCACGTTAACTTGTCCCGTCTTCACAAGCATATCCACAATCTTCACATGTCCATGCAACGAGGCAGCCCTTAAACAATAATCCCATCAACACTCACATCAACTCCAACTCCCTTTCCACTCTTCCCGTTCCCCTTCTTTGCCGTCTCCAACAACATCTCAACCCCCCCAACAAGTCCGCTTCTACAAGCCCCCTTGATCACATTATTCCCATGACACCCCACATTAACCTTTTCAGACATCACCAAAATTCTCACAACCTCTGACCGTCTCCCAGACTCCTCCCGCATCTCCACAACCCCCTCCTCACTCCCAACACCTCCACCACAAATCCATCCATCCCCATCATCCTCATCCCCAGTCATCCCGTCCCCGCCCTTCCACAATAACGAACCCCCACCCTCCATCCACTTAAACCCTTCCATCCCTCCACACCAACACATCTCCCCCTTTCTTTCCCCACCCTTCTCACGAAACAACCCTCGAACCCCCTCCACCTCCTCTCCATTTCCAATCACAACCCCAAAGCCCCTCCCCCCTCCCCTCCCCAGAGCTTAACGATGGCAACGCAGGCACAGGCACATTATTCATCCTCCCCCCACCCACCCCCACATTTCCACCACCATCCCTTACGGCCGCACTAATCGCCTCATCCCCCTCTGCACTCGGATCCGCACCGGGTAACGTCATCAAGTACTTTAGTACCTCAGGATGTCCCCAGCAGCCGCAAGCCTCAATGGCGCATTCTTCAATCTCTCCAGTTCGAAAACTGGTCTTCCCTCCACATCCCTTCCATCCTCCGCATCCTCTTCGCCCTCGATCCAATCCGGTAGCCACCACCCGGGACCCCCCTAATAATTACGCCATCTCCGCCCCCGGTTAATAACCTCATCAACCGTGCACTAGCTCGCTTCCGCACCCTCCGACGGCCCATCAACATCTTCACAACCGCCAAATGCCCATTCTCACACGCCTCACAAATCGCTTCATCCTCTCCCTCAACACTTAAAATACCCTTCAACCTTTCCACCAGCAACTTCACAACCCCTACATGTCCTCGTCTTGCGGCACCAGATAACGATACTTCCGCTACCCGCTGCGAAATTGGCGAAACCATCTCCTCTGTCCCTCGACATTCGCCCCGTTCTTAGCCCAAATTTCATCCCACCTCCGAACCCACACCATCCTAAAACTTTCCGAACGACCTCCTCATGACCATTCTCCGCCGCCCTCCAAAGCCCAAAATTTACACCAAACCCTCGGATCCACTCCTCCAGCAACAAGTACCTCCAAAATCCCCACAAAACCTCCCTGACAAGCAACCTGGAACGCTCGATTCGTCTCCCACCCTAAATCGCACTTTCCTGAATCCACCAACATCTTGACAATGTCAAGATTGCCGTTGCCGGATGATGAGATTAACGCGAGGTTTCCGTGCGCGTTGGGGAGTACAGTGGGATAGGTTAGAAGGAGACGTACGGTATCGGTGTGGCCACGCATGCAGGCTTTAGAGATGGGCCAATTGTCGTTTGTCGCGGGGTCAATGGAGCATGTATCTATGAGGTATTGCGTAATATCCGTATGTCCGAGTTCCACTGCTGCCAAAAATGCCGATGCGATGGCTCGTTCAAACGGAGCCTTTAAACTATCGTATTCTTCTTGATCCGTCATGCTGCAGTTTGATCGCAATGAAGGTGAAGAAAATGATGAGGACATATCGGCGTCTAGTTGCTGGACCATATCGATGATGTATGCCATACAGGATTGGCTCCCATCGCGCATTTCAAAACGAGAATGATTGCCATACGTTTAAAACGGGAGTGATAAGAATAAGGACAGCGTGATTTGAGCGTCTCGAAAAGCTTTGCAAGGGCTTTGCTGTCATCTAATACCACTATAACGTATTCGAGCGCTAATATTTGTTTTGGATGGAAGAAAAGAGTAAGACCGCGTTCATAAGTCTAAACTTAATACGAAAGACAATGAAATGATAAACAGAGAGATGGCATGAATGCGTTTAAAAAGAGGGGAAAATAATAAATCAACAAACCGTCCATCCGCAATATATGATCAAAAGGCGCCAACGGTCCATCAGGTGGTTCAATCCTACTATCAGGCAATTTCGGTGACGCTGCAAGCTCAAATCCCATTACCGGAAACCCATCCACCCCAAAACTCTTTTCATCTCTCCCACCTTTCCAAACCTCACATTCCAAACATCCACCGCCTTCAACAAACCCTCCACAACATCCCCTTGCCAAGGTATCGGTCGTGCACTCCGAAAGTTCCCAGCATACCAGTTCCCGTCTACCACATTCACGGTGCGTATGCTAAAACCAAAGAGGAAGAAGAGGGCGGTGGTGTAGACTTTTGGGAGGAGTTCCCAGGGGAGGAGCGGAGGGGGGCGAGGATGTCAGGTTTATGGGGATAGCCAGATGGGTAAGGAGGGGGTGAGGTTGGGGTGCAGGACGTTGAGGATATTCCGGAGGGTGAATGGGAGGTCGATGGTGAGGTGGGTGGATTGTGGGAAGGAGCGAGGAGGAGTAGAGTTGGTGAGGATGGATGTAGGTGAGGATGTGGAGGAGAATCTCGAGGGGGAGTTGGTTCAGCGTCACGGAGGGTGACGGCGACGGCATTATTGAAGCTTGCGTCGTTTGGTTGTTGGTCCCCACGAATGAATGTGTAATTGAGACGAAAAACTTTTTTAGCCTCAGCTTCTCCTCAGCGGAGACGTTTTACTATAGCTGCTGATTGTCTCCCGATAGTCTAATGTTTTGTTTTGGATATTTATTGCCTTTCATTCCTTTTCCGAAAAGAACTCGAGGGGGGGGGGGGGGGAAATAGCAAAAAACGTCGAATGCAAACACCGAAAAGAAACGAAAACAAAGAGTGTATGGAACAGCAGGGTAGAGTACAGAAGATAAGAGAAGATACAGGGAAAGGGGCACTTTGGATGCGCGTACAAGAAAGAATGGGGTAGAGTCTCTATGAAACTACATGGAAAAAACCGTCATTGGTTCACCCCTTTTCATCGCTCTCTGTTCGGCGCGTCGTGTTCTCTCAAGTGCCTGAATCTCTGACCGCGAGACACCCTATTAAAGAGCATGGGTTAAAGCAACACGATTCAATTAGTGAGGAGCTTGAATTTCGATGCTCAACGTAGCAAACAGTGCAACTCACCATAGATGTGTAAGTTGACACCCTATTCCAAGAGCCTAACCCAGCAGCAGCAATACGGCGGGGAGTCGCAAGACCTTTCAAAGATTTGGACTTGCTGTCTTTGAGCATTCTGAGCTTGCGATGCTTGACGTATTGGATCCACGTCGCTCACGCCTGAATCCGCGAGTGACTTGAACGTGTTTAGTGAGAGGTGAAGTACGGACGATATCCGAAAAGTGGGTGAGATGGGAAGGGGTCTTCTCTGGAATTGGTTGGACGGGTTGACGAAGACGGTTGGAAATGACGTGGATAAGGACGGCAAAACTGGGAGGAGGGCGATGAAAATGGCAGTTGCGCGGATATTGGTTGGGGTTGTTAAAGTGGAGAGAGACATGGCTGAGAAAGGCATTTTCTGTGTTTTGTTTTCTTATGTAAATAGTTGGGTGAGGGAGGGTCTGGAGGCTTATATAATATTTTGTTAATGATGCGACGTTTTAAGTGACGACAGTGATGCGACGGCGTGAGAGGACACTAATTTACAACTATCGAATGAGATGTCACATTATCATGACGGCGAAGGACGGGGAAAAGAGTCAATCAAAAAGTAATACGCAGCGAGCAAGATTGAAGAAAGGATGCGACAGGCTTATATTTTATCAAAGGATGGGACGTGGGGGTTGATACAAAAAAAAAAATGGTGGATTTGCGGTGATGATTTCTCCATTAAGAGAAAGAATAATTGACTCATGCCTTCGCGTCCTCAGCTTCCTGAACGATAGGGAGCGTTCCCTGCCCTGCATCCCCTCCTATCTCCAGTGGTGTGAGCACAGGTAAACCTCCTTCAACCCCCTTCAACCCCTCGGCAATCACCGGCGAGTACATGCTGAACCGATACCGAGCTGGCTTTGAAGACAGGACGTAAGCCGAGAAAATGGCCGTCATCACGCAGACAGTAAAGATAAACAGAAGGATATGTTGGAAGCTTGTAAAAGTTTAGGACGGGAAGTATGGGGGAATGGGAGGTAGGCGAAACGTTTATGAGCGTCTGAGGGGGTCGCCCAGGTTGGGGATGCGTTGATGTTGATGGTGTAGCTTGTGCTGCGGGTGGTGAGTGCTGGAGTATTGACGACGTTGGTGGTGGCGGAGGAGTTTGATGGTGTGATGCCTTTTGGGGGCATCACAGGGACCATGTTGTGAGCACCGGTGGGCATGTTTCGATGACGGAAGTTTAGTTTAGTTGTTGTAGAGACAGTAACGGTTTAGTCAGTCTGTAGTGCTCGTGGGATCGCTGGTTGCTTGACGGACGCTTCTCCACTCGGTTTGTACAAAAAGTTTCCCAAATATTTATTTTGGCTCAATATGCACCGTCTCCCCCCGAACTCATCCGACACATCTGCCGTATCGTTTGGGACTCGCGGCTCAACGACGATGTTATACAAATACGCGGGGACACTGAGGCCTCATATACGGTTCGAAACCTACTGCACTGCAACTCAAGACTCTTCACTGAAGCTTCTGCAGTGATATGGGAGGATCCTTTCGTCAATCAGAGCTTCGAGGCTGCGAGATGCCGACGATGGGAGCTGTTCGATAGTATCTTCCACTTAGTTGATACAGGAGATGACATTCCGTCAAGGGCGGTTCAGCGTGCCCGGCACTACCTTTCTTGTATCAAGGAAATGACAACACCGCATTGGGGAGCCATCCACTCGCATCGGTTGTCAACACAAAAGATGCTTCCTTTCATGACGTCTCTTCGAAGGCTTGTAGGTACTGCGAAAGCGGTTACAGAGGATTTCCCAACGAGCGTCTGTCGAGGCCTGACCCATCTTACTGTCCGAGGAAATACTCTTTCCTTGAATATGGGAGAGAAGTTTCCAAATCTCGTATCCTTAAATCTTGCGAGTTTCAATGCTCTTCTCCCATTCTCATGCTCAAGCCGAGTTGAGATTTTGACCATTGAGTTAACTGTGGTCGACGCATTTGCATCCGTGGTGGAAATGGCATCGCAGTTGTGCCCTTTGCTGAAGGAACTTAACCTGAATGCATTTCTTGATTTAGGAGAAGACGATTCGGAAAAACATCAGTCCGCGCACGCGATTGCTGCTGTTTTGGATAGGCACTTTCCTCCTTCACAATTGACGATATTGCGTTTACGAGGGTTCACCCTGACGCACCCGATCAAGTTTGATTCATTGAAGATGCTAGTCATTGATGGGGGGTGTTTGACGGGGGACTTTCCGGCTTCTCTACCAGCATTAATTCAAAGATGCTCTGGAACACTTGAAGCACTTGTGTTGAAGACCCATCTCATGACTGCTGCCCAGACACGCATGCCAATATGCGTGACAGCGCTAAGGCGGTTACGTATCCTGCACACGTCTTTGCAGTCGGAGGAAGGGCTCCCAATTCCTTTAGATCTGGAGATGGGTGTCCCTACATGGCCATTGATTGAACTGGTGTTTCTTCACGAGCCGATTATGTCAATAGCCTCGGTGAAGAACATGATAGAAGGAATATCAGGGACGGTGAAAATGTTGGGGATTGTTGGCAGCACTGTGACAGATGAGATTAAAAAGGAGGTGATCATGGCTGTGTTGGAAAGGGGGCATTTCCGCGGTTGATGCGGCTAGATCTTCCCGCGTTTGAGGATGAAAGACTTGGACGCCGTTTGCTTCGGCGATTGAGGTCAATGCGAGTATGTTTAGACGGGGATGGTGAGGAAGCAGGGGAGAAGGGGTTGAGATTTGTGCAGAACGTCAGGCAAAGCAGCCTTTTTTATGGAAGAGTAGCGATTCTGGGGAGTAATTGGGATCCTTCGAGGGAGATCTTCGCATTTTCTTGATCTGCTGTACATACCAAAGTGGAATAAAAAAAAGGCTTGAGAAGCTATAAATCATAAATCGATTTTTCGTGCTCTATTTTCTGCTGGTAAAATTCCGCCAAAAGTTCCTAAAAAAGTCAAGGAAAAGGGGGGGATGGAAGGAAAAAGGGGGAATGGTATTATTTGGCCCTCTTCATTGCTTAATCTATCTACTGTTTGGTGAGGCATATTCAAAAAATATAGTATTTTAGACTTACAGACTTTTAAATAGACTTCAACACGAGAATGCCGTTTTACACTTTATTTTCATGTCTTTTCTTCGAGTTTTGTAGCTCATGACCCAGAAACTTGCTCTTCGTGAGATAGTCATTAGGATTCCACTTATTATATTCGCTTAAAAGTGGAATGAGATGGCAGAATACCAAGTTACTAGGATTTTGCATGATTAAAAGTGGTACATACAGACGCCGAACCGTCAAAAGTCGGTTGTCCACAGCTCAGTATACTTCGCCACTTTTTTCGCAACCTCGTCTCCCCTTAATTTGGCAAGGGCACGTAAACAGGCTGTCGCAACACCCATCCCAGACGGCACACACTCCAGCCATTCCCTACCATCAACCACCTCACACGCCCTCCGTCCCGCCTCTCCAACAACCACACATCTCGTTCTTCCACCCCCAATCGCAACTTTCCCAACAACTTCCGCCACCTCATTCATGTTACCGTCAATTTCCGAACCCAAATACACAACACAATCAGGCGTCATCTCCAAAAGTTCCTGCGGCGTGATGGGTTTAACAACCATATCAACAGATTTCCTTCCCCCCAATACTTTGAGGGAACCCGTAAATGTCACAAACTCTGTCTTCACCGTTGACGGTTCACACGCAAACACCTCGGCTGCAGCTCCTAGATCTAGCACCTCGAAATCCGCGGGAACCACAATCACAACAACCGGTTTCTTGCTGCCAAACATGGAGAACGGGAAGATTGCAGAACTTGAAAGTGTTGGGGTTGCTTGACGGTACAATTCATCCTCTACAACGTACCCGCAAACGTACGGTAACGCCATGATCCGTAAACGATTGGCAACGTCAAGACCGGTTGATTCGTTAATCAATTTAGCAAACGGGTCGTTGTCGGCTGGCATGGGTGTGTAATTGAGCTGTTGAGCAACAGCGGCTACAACGTTATCACCAAAGACTTGGGCGGCGAGGTGGAACCCCATATCGATACCAGCGGATACACCGCTGGAGGTGAGGATGTTCCCGGATTGGACGAACCGAGCGTTTGGTTGCCAGAGTGTTGAGGTGCTTGATGGGAGGTTTGTGATGAGATTCCAGCTTGCTTTATTGGTGGTTGCGGGTTTGTTTGTAATGAGACCTGCTGCTGCAAAGGCGGCGCTACCTGTACATACGGATGCAATAAACTGATGATGTGAGCAGCATGGCATGGAAAGGGTTCGTTTACCTTTACTGTTTCAGCGCATTTGCGAAGGAAGGCGAGATGACTGGGATTGTAGACTTGGTTCAATGTGCCGATACCTCCTGGAAGGAGGAGGATGTCGAGTTTAGGGCAGGTATCGAAAGTGTGATGGGCGTTGAGGGAGAACATTTGGGAGCTACGGATCGGACGGTCATTTCTTTCAGCAACGAGCAGAAATGTGACTTCTTGTGATGCGACAACGGATGACTTGAGAAGGACAGAGAGAGGCCCGGCAAAGTCGAGGGCCTCGAAGCCGTCAAAGATGAAGGATCCGATGGTGAGCATGCTAAAGCTTGTCGATTTTGTGAGCAACAGAAATTAAGATTTTGGATATGGTTTATGTCACTTGGATTGCGGAAGCGGCGATTACGTAAAACGTGGGGCAACGTTGGAACGACGCGGACCTTTGATTATTTAGATGTGTTTGACTGCTGCTACAGACAGGCCGTCGGCTGGATGGGAGAGAACAGTAATGACACTCATCTACGTAACATGAGCCTGACAAAAGGATGCTCCTGGAAACGATGTTTAACTCTCTTATGCCAGTGGTTCGTATGCATTTTCCTTTCACCACAACTTGAAAGGAACCATCTCACACCCATATCTACACCCATGCAGTAAAATCGGACGATGTAGCCCGAAATAGTTATGGAAAAATTACACGCAAAATTCATAACGCGTTACGTAAAAAACCGTATTGTTATTGAAAAATACTCGGCCCTGCGCAGCAAAGACAATCACAAGAGAGAGAACGTAAGTAATAAAACCTTGAGGCATTCTGTTTATTTTCTTCAGCCTTTTTAGTTCTCCACAAACATTTAACGGGTATTCATAACACAAACAAAGAAAAAGTGTGAATTGGTTATCACGGGTACGACAAGAAGAATTAAAAGGAAAAAGAAGAAAGATCGCCGGTTCCCCTCATTGATGTCTTTAAACAAAGAGAATACCGTAGAGGAACGCTGGCAAAAAGTGGTACCAAACAGGTGTCTTTCCAAAAAGCCCATCACTTGTTTTCGTTGTTGTAGATGTGCCTGCAGCCGCACCGGTTGTCACGACGGCGGTGGTGATGGCACGAGCCGCAGTGGTAGTAGGCACCGAGGTTGTTGCACCGGATTGAGCAGTAGCGGTGGTCACGACGTTGCCGCCTCCACGAACAGCGATCTGGTTGAAGGGCGATTGTTAATTAAAAGGGAATAGGAAGGGATGGACAAGGGACTTACGGGAGGGCTGGAGTAGTAGCTGCCGTCAATGATAATAGAGATGGCCTGGCAGGAGAAAAAAAAGGAAAGGATGGTTAGAGCGTTGTTTTTTGATTGAGAAGATTTTAATGAAGAGACGTTACCCAGTTTCCGGAGGGGAGGTCGGCGGGGAGCCTCACGGTACCTTGACCAGCACCAATAGCGAACGCTTGGTCAAAACGAGTCCACACGAGACCAGTGTCAGGGCCGTTACGGATATCCTGGAGGTTAAGGTGATGGTCCTGTCCGCGGGGATACCAGATGATGCCCAAACCACGAGCTTTTTTGTTTATTTTAATTTTTGTTTTAAAAATGTGTTAGCGTTAAGGGAACGATGGTGGATTGGATCGTGGGTGGGGGGGGGGTTGGGTATCGGGAGATTGGGTAGTGTACTTACGACTTCATCACCAGCACTGTAGGAGCTTCCGGTGAAGGGCGGATGATACTGAACGCGACACCAGGGCGGGAGGACGTAGGGGAGGAGGAGGGTGCGAGAGCGGTTGTGGTGACGGCGGTCTCGTTTTGGGCGAACACGGAGGTTGCGATGAAGCCGAGGGCGAGGAGGAGGGTTTGATGAAATACATTTTTTGTTGCTGTAGTTGTTGTTGATAAAACGTGAAGATGGGTGAGTGAGTGGTTCAAATGTGGTGGGGTGGTCGGCTTTTTATTCTTGAAGATGGATTATGGTAGCGTTGACGTTCGAGAAGGCGAAGAAGATTCTCGAGAAATTGAGGAGGATTCCTTTTATGAGGAAAGGTGGCAAACTCCAATCAGATTTGTATTCTAGAAACCATATTCCGATGATCCTTATTTATTTGGAAATTTCTTTTTAAGTACTTAGCTTACCAGGAATCATTTTGATCTGGATGTTCAACATTATCTTATATTTTCCTCAAAAAAGAACGTGGACGGGGCTTCTCTTCAATTTCTTTTTTTAGGGTCTCTGTGTTCTTTCCTGCATATCTCCTAGACGACGGATATGTAAAGGAAGCGGATAATGTAATGACATGATAAAGCATGGTCTAGAGACCCAAAAGATAATTAACATTGCGCGTAAGTATTATATAAGTGACTCAAGTCTAAGGTAAAAATACATTTCATGATTTGAAGAAATGACTAGAAACAAACCCTTAAAAGAGTTTCTTTAAGCGCCGGGTGGGAAAGAGTGTCCATCCCCTTTCTAAAACATAAACGAACGTCCCTAAAAGTCGATCAGATGAGACCACGCATGTTTATGAAGAAAGGGAGAACGAGGGGGCGGATGTCTTGAAAAGTGTTTCTATGCGGGAACTGTTGGCTTTTACCGATTGTTCTTATATGTCCAAGATAAAGCACCCGCAATCACCTCAAACATTCGCATTATGAAGGTCAGAAGCACCGTTGATGTTGACCAAAACACCACCCAAAGACTTCTTTTTCATCATATAAGAACCACCGGCAAGGAAAAGGGTTACTTTGACAAAAGTCAGAAATGCTAATATCTACTTAGCATTTCTAATCAACTACTTCCAAAATACCACGCGGAACTGAAGTTAAAAGGCATATTTCCAAGACAACGAAATAAAGGGAAGAACACCCGCGCGCATGGTCCTTTTTGATGCCATCATGACGTCGTCACCCATTGATTGAATCCTCAAAGTTAGGGAAAATTAAGGCTAAGGGACCTCAACAAGGTTTAAATCAATTCAGTTTCTTTTAGAAAACCGAGTTTTTGAATAACCTACAGATAACAGATCAGGTTAGAAGCGGATATATAGAATACCCGATAATATTTATGTTTCAACTGTTTTCCTTCAAGAATAAGCTAATAAATAGGTTATCTGTATGGGCATTGGGGACTATGGGTATGGACTATGGACTATGGAGAGGTAATTAAGTGATGAATCAAGAATTTCATCACAAAGATTCCACCTGTAATATGTTGACAATGTCACACAATGGTTTTTAAATCTGGGTTTTCACAGTAAGGATATTTTTACCACCCTGAACTCAACCAGAAGGTAATAAAGAAGGAAGAAATAGAAAAGAGAAAAGGAGAGAGGAGGAGGAGAAGAAGGAGGAGAGGAGGAGGAGAGGAAGAGAAGAGGAGAAGAAACCCTTCAAAATCAATAAAAAAAACCCCTTCAAACCATCAGTCCAAACAAAACTAATTTCAGAAGGTCAGTCCATCATACCCAACAGTTCCTTCCAATTAAATTTAACACTCTCCCGAAAGGTGCCTTCAACTTCCACATCTTGAAAGACCTTCATCGACACCCAAAAGCACCTACAGCCAAACCTCCCCCTGTTACGACGCGAACAACATCATCCAAACACTGAAACGAAAAAACAACGATAAAAAGCACAAAGTAGCCGTTGACGCGTCCCTCAACAGAGTGCTGTCACATCAATCCCACCACCTCTCCTTGTCATCAAACAAAAGCTGTCTGCTTCGCTGTCGCATCAATCAACCTGCCACCTGTCACATCAACACCTCCCATTTCATACGTCTATAAAAAGAAGACAAAAGGTCCTGTCTCATCATATCCTCCTCCCACTTTCACATCCGCTCCCGTCGAATCCCAGGTCCATCCCATCACTCCAGTCATATCCCTTCCCCAGTCTCCTCAAAAGCCCTGTCATGCCTTCACGACCAACGGCTCATCTTGACAAGGTTCAAGACAACACCTCCTCCTTCCATCTGCACCTCCCTCCGTTGCATCCTCCTCACATGTTATCGTCCACTCGTCGTCCTCAGCCACCACCACTACTTCCTCGTCCCACCTCCCATCCCCTTCACCCTCCCCATCGCCATCCCCTATACAACGTCATGTCTCCATCCCATCAAACGCTCTCTTCCCATCACCCCTCCTAGCTTCATCATCCCTCTTCATCTCGCACCCATGCCCATCCAACCCCTCACCCTACGACTTGTTTCAGACCACCACCTCCCCCCATCTACAACAACAACAAACCCATCGACACTTTTACCCCAACGCAATGGCCAACCTGAATGCCATCGTCGACACCCTTGACACATCAAAAGAGCAACACTCCTTCCTGTCCAAACACTATAAGCGCCATCACTGCATGGGACAACCTTGAATCCACTGAATACAATCAAGACACTCCCTTCCTCGACCTCCTCGCATCCAATTTTAACCCCCCAAATTCCCTCTCAAGTCAATCCTCCGCTCCAAAACTTCATATCATCATCATCATCATCGTCAACCCCCACCACTCCTCACCAGCATACTCTTCTCCTCTTATGCCACCTCCACAGACGAAGACAAGGATGCCCCCATTTTTCCTATCCGGCTCCTTGACCGATCTTCTCTTATCCTACATCATCCATCCCTCCTCACGACGACCAACCTCCACCTTACCCCGAATTAACCCTCTCAAAGCTTTCCAACACCAACAACACATCCTCCTTCAGCCCTTTCCAAGCCCTCCTCACAACAGACCCATTTACTTGCGCCTCCCCCATCCTCGATCCCTCAGACCCCTTCACCCTCCCCACCGATCCCCTTAACCCTTTTGACATCTCCAACCTCCCTTCAACCCTCTCCACCTTCCAGCACGCCAACTCCCTTGCCGCCCTTGTCGCCCTCAACGACACCCTTGACCAAGGTTGGCAATATGCCGAACATTTCATCACCGATCACCCAGACCCGGAACCTCAAGACCCCATCACATCCTCCATCACCTCCCTCTCCCAAACCATCATTTCATCATCTTCAAACAACAAGCTCAGGGTCACCCCGAAAACCCCAAAAAGCCTTGAAGGCACAGGCGCTCAAGCCTTCAGACTCTCCCCCATGAAACCGAAAACTCCAACACAACGAAAAAAACGTGTCGTCCCGTAAGTCCCCATTCTCTCACCTTTAAAAATATCTCCACCGTAATATCCCGTCGTCTAACATTCAAAAACAATAAAGCTACGTTACCCGGAAACCCCCAAAACCCACCCCAACTCCCTCAACTACCGCCGACTCCCTCACCCTCAGTTTCCAACGTCTCCATGCAACCCTCCAATCCACAAATTCTCCCACCACCGCTGTCCAATTTATCAACGACGCCACAGACGGAAACCCCAAATCCAGTCCCGGTCATGACCTCGAAGGAATCCGCCGACGCAGCAAACCCGTCACCCCACGGAAACGCAAACCACGCGTCAACGAAGCATCATCCGCCCCTGAAAAGACCAGTGATGAAGGGTTTGAGAGGTTGTTGTTTGGGTGTGCGGATGAGATGGATTTTACAACGTTGGAGATGATGGGGATGCGGGAGGAAATGTTGACGATACCTTGTGCTGCTGTGAGGCCAGAGTTGGTGACAGCACCCTCTGCGATGACGAAGGAGAGTGTTGTGGTGGAACGTGTTGTGCATGAAGATTTGTTGGGTCCTGCGATGGAAGAGGTTGAGGTGGACGAAGCTGAACAGAATTTTTTGACTTTCTTGGACGCGGATGAAGACGAGATGACGGGGTTTGAGATGACGGAGAGTGACATTTTGTTATGAGATTTGGCGACGCTTTCATGTTGATTTGACGCGACTGTTTTTTTTTTTCCTTGTGTTTTTGTTTTTATTTTGGTTTTGAGCTGCTTCTAGTTTACTTTATTATTTTTGGTTGTTTGTTGCCCGGCCAAAAGTCTTTGCTTTTGTTTTGCTTGTATGTTTTTTTGGTAGAAGAGACGCTAAGTACCATCGTCTACATTTGTTCATTTGTGTTATTTTTTTGTTTAAAAGGGGTGATCACCCAATTCTTACTTTATGTACCGTTTGTTTCTATAATCCCCCCACACACACCACTTTTCTCCATCAAGTTTCTATCCCGTCGGTTTTCGTGTTATCGAGAAAACCATATAATTCCTTTTTTTGTTTCGCAGTATGTACCTACAAGAAATAGACTGTTTTTTTTGGCAAAGTAGTTAAATACCATATTCCCTTTTGTTGAACGTGGTTGACGTCACGAACAAGATGGGGGGGGGGTTGGGCTTGACCCCCTTTCTTATCGCAATTCCCGTCCCCGAGAAAAAAAATGTTCAACGTAAACGCGGTTCATGGTTTTTTTTTGTTTTTTTTTTTTTGGTTGCTTTTTTACTTTGTTTTTTCCATCAGCCCCTTTTGTGGTCGAAAGGGCGGATTAAAAGTAAGGAATCCGGTGTGTTTTTGTAAGGTTACACTGTTACACACACTAAGAGACCCCAAGTTATAGAATATTTTTATTAATTCCGAGTCATCGTTGCCAAGTACCACATGGGCGTTTGCCACTTCCTTGTGTTAAGGTCCACCGCCATGTGTACCAACCAACAGGATCATTCTGTACTACCTCCAGATACAATTGTATTACCACATGGATTTTATGATTATCATTTCAGGAGAAGACGAGGAAAAGGTCCAGGGTGAAGCCTCTATCAAAAAAACTGGTTTTTTCCCTTTTTTTAATAATGAGAAAAAGATAAAAATGTTAAAAGAGTGAAGCCCATGCGATGGGTATTACGATGTGTTACTTGCTGTTGTTTATGAAGGGGATGAGTGATGCATGCATGACGGAATGTTCAAGGCAAAGAAAACAGACAGGGTACGACAGTGGCACTTGGCTCTTTGTTCTTCTTTGTTTTTCTTTTTTCTTTTTTCCTTTTCTTCTTTTCTGTTCTTTATTTTTCTTCTTTTCTTTTCCATTCTTTTCTTTAACACTGCCACGTGTGCTTTATATCATAAAATCATTAATAGTTGGAAATATTATTTATTATTATGTTGCAGTTAATATCCACAACGTCCACGACCAAAGTTACCTAGAACCTCTGGGTGATAACACCCCTTTAATAAATAAGGTCTTGCAATAAGGTCTGCCAATCAACAAAAATTCTATCGCACATATCATCTTGCAGGTTGCTCGTTATAGTCTTTCTTCCTTATTCTTGTTTAAAACAAACCGTCAATAACATCACTGTCAGTAATAGCGCAGGTCCCACGACTTCAGTTTTTTTACCAGACAGCCATGAGGTACTTATCATGTACCACTAAATCACCCTCTGTGGTTTCAGGATAATCTTTATATATATCTATATAAAGAATCAGGAAGCGCAGTCACCGATCACCAGCTTGTGCGCGGAACTCTTGAAACATCAACTCCATTTTTTCTCCTTTTTTTGTAGAGAAAGAATCGCACCTTCATGACGGCCAACCTCCATCAACTTATGAAAAGCCTTGGGAGCTCGTAAATTACTGGATGTCCTCTGCACGACCCCACCTTGTCTTCTCCATCCGACAATGATGCGACTCTGAGGGGCATAAGAGGGGCTATACAGAGATCGGCTGCTGTTGATCATGGCGTTGGTGGAGACCTTTTCATACCAACGGGTTGGATTTTGGCAAGGAGTTTTATGGAACAAAGTCGAGTTTAGTAACTTTGGTTTTTCATTGGATCGTCATTTAATGTCGTATCTGTTAACTCTGGTTTGTTATTGGATCGTCATTTAATGCCGTTCCCCGCTCAAGCCCTGCCTTTTTGTTTTCTTCTTTCGGGTTTGTTAAGTGCTGACTTGCTGACTTTTAAGGCCCCCCGTGTAGCTCCTCTTCTCCTCCGCCCTTGCCCTCTCCCTATCTTCCGGACTCCCCTTGCCGCGTTTGGGGATCATGCTCTCCACAGCCTAACGCCTTTTTGGTCTTACTATATCATGCGTCATATAAGCTGGTGCGTGAAGGCTTGCGATTGCGCGTTTGGCTGGTATTCCTTGCACCCCACTCCTTCTCTTGTGGTCTGGGGGGGCCGGGGGGAAGGGGGGTGGGGAGGGTTTATGGATACGTATATACGATGACACTCATCTGAGGGGCGTCATGTGTTAAGGTGTGTGTCCTGAGTTGCAACATACCATTTGTAGGTAATATCTCTTTTGGTTGAAGGCTAAAGTGGTGAGATCGTTGATACGATTTCAGGATGGTAGTCGAGGTCCCTTTTTAGCTTATAAGTAATGCTATCCTCTATCTTTTTCGGGGAAAAAGGAATGAGTATGTCAAAGAAGTATCCGAGCAGTATGGGGTTTTGAGATGACGTACAAATATTATGGACGTCAGCGTGGTCGTCTAAGTACTCGCTTTTTTTGTCGGAAGGACTTTCAAAATAGTGATCCGTAAGAATGTCGCTTAAGATGCCGTTTCATTACGTGTGCGGCTATACAAAAAGGCATTTTGAATACACCGCGTATGTAAGTAGAACACGGCTGATTTCGCTAGTGTGGATTCTGCAGTAACAATGGAGTAGATGTAAAGATGGCATGTTGGATAGTCAGATGGCAATATATTCTTACAAAATATGTAAAAGAGAAATGAAAAAAATAAACGGAAAACCATATAGAGCATATTAAAGAGAATGGGAGAAGCGACAAAGACTGAACGAGAAAGTAAAGAGTTGTAGTGAAAGAAAATAAAAGTGAAAAAAGAACGTAGAATCGTTCATGTAAACGATAGAAAAAGGAGAAAGAACAGGAATGAAAAGGAGCGTGCATTCAATTAAGGGCGACAACTCATCATCAAAATAAGAAAAACAAAATAAGCGAATCAACAATTTCCCATCCTCCATCCATCTCTAAACAGTCGGACTCCCCGTACACCTCTGAAAGAAGCACACACAAACTCCCGTCACGCATCGATACCCTCCATTCAAATTACACCCAGGTCCTCCCAATCCACAAGGTTTGTTGACGCATCTGTTGGAGACTCGATCGCAGAATTGGGTCGAGGTGCAAGCGTCGTTGCAGGGTCTTGAAGACGGGGATTGGGTTGCTGTTGGAGGGCGGTGCCGAATGGGGTGGGGAGGGCGAATGGGAGGAGGGTGAGAAGGAGGACGAGAAAGGTAAGTAGGTTGGGCATTGTTGTTGGGATGGGATGGGATGGTGGTTGTCGAGACTTTGTATCGGATTGTGGGATTGTGATGTTGGGGATGATGGTATGAAGATGAATCAATGTTTCTTTGCAGTCAGAAAGCTTTCATAAAACGTTGGTGCGAGTTGTGAGGGAGAGACCATCCCCTCGCGTAAACATTACCTCCATTCACCGGAAATTTTTTTTTGGTTTGCATGGGGGCATGGAGAGACGGATAACAAGCTCCCCGGTCCATCCTCATTACCAACGGAAACTCGAACAAGGGAAAGCTGTCAATCGCTTACCCTGGAACCGATCTGAAGGTGTATATTCAGGCCCAGAGTATCCCTGGTGGTCACTAGTGCTGGTCCTCTCATCAAAATCTATGTGGCCGATATCCCTGCAGTGAACAGGAAGGAAGCCATCTTGATCGCAAAACTCTTCCTCATTGACGCCCGTCACAACCTCCATCACATCACATTGCGTATACCATCGATTATCATAACTTCAAATCAATTCCTACTCATCATCTGCACTTAGAAATGTTCTAACTCTCCTGTGATGTGATTCTAAGCGATTCTGCCCCAAACTGCCTGGTTCAGCGGGTTGAAAGGTGTTGGGTCGATCAACCGTTTTTGCAGGATCGTCCCTGAAGATTGCAACCCCGGAACCCCCTACAAGACAATCATTTGAGGTTTTTGTAATCGGGAGACTAGCATCAAGATGAGGCTATAAAAGGGGAAGACGTTTTGTGATCTTTTCCTAGCACTTAACCACCTTTTCTTTCTTCTGCGTTTGGGAGATTGCTGGAACGTATCAAAGACATTCTACTTGTGGTTTGTGCGAACTCTTTTTTTTGGGGGGATTCGATTTGAAGTGAGGTTGAGATTTTGTGGACCTGCTTTCGTATCGGGTCTCGCTTTTCTTCTCGGCCGTGTGTAAACTAAAGGCAAGGAAGTACCGCTTTCTTCAAAACATCATTATTTCTTCATCTTTTACATGTTTTCTTGTACATATGTTGTTTTTTTTGTTGTTTTTTTTAGGTGATGTCTTGCCTTTTGGTTAGTTTATTTAGGGAGCTCTCGTTGTTGTTTTTCCGTTTGAATCGTTAAGCGTGGCTTTCTTAGAGACCACTGTCCTTGTCGTGACGAGAGAGATGTCTTTACATTATAGGCAAACCTCTTCGTTTCTGTTATTATTCATTTTAAGCATTCTTAGCACATAAATTTTGTGAACGCTATGGGTGTGATTTCTTCCCTATGGTATGTAGTATGAGTGTAGGTAGGGATGGGGAGCATGATGGGAACCAACTGTGAATTGGCGGGCAGAAGGTTCTTTTTTTTCAGGATAGTATGTAGCTGCTGGAGATGCTGATACCGTTTCCACGACTCGAGCGACTCGAGCTATGGGGACAGTAGTAGTGGTGTGTGAGTAGTCAAACCTGTATTAGGCACCTTATAACTTTTTTCTATAAAGCAGATTTTGTTTTTATTAAAAATTTATTACAATTAATGAAAAGATGCACATGATCTGGAATTATTTATAAAAATGAAAATGGAAATCTTTTGGTTTGTATCGATCCATCATGATCATCATCATCATCATCATCCATAGCGTCTATTTCGGATGACCACATATTATTGAATTCACGCAAGCCAGTTTGTTCTGGTTTTTATTTTAATGGTTGAAGCCTCTCTTTACTTTTGTTATCATCAGCAATAATCATGATCATGGACTCTTTCTCTTTCAAGAAAAGTGGTCGGGTGGGCTGTTTTCTTGCGTGCAAAGGATGGACCATTCGACGTTACACATGGATAGTTGAAGGGCTTTCTGTGTATTACCATATATGGAAATAAGAGCTTGCTTTTTTATCGATGTGAATAATTTATAATGGAAGTGGGCACGTGCAGGCTATTTCGAAATGTCACAACACTCGTCCCTTGACAATTCTAATTATAAAAAGGCAAGCACCATCCTCAAGTTTAAAGCCCATGGTATGACAATGTGTAACATTCAGTGTCTTAACCCTATATCGTTTTGGGCTGGCATGCACATCATGACAGCCTGCGGCCTGTTATAGTATTTATTATTAATAAATAATGATACATCATAGGGCTGCTCAAAGGTTGTTTTTTACTCATAATTGATTATTTATTTATTGTGGGCTCTTCTCCCCTTAAACAAATATATTTCTATTATTCAATTAATTATTAATTACCCCCCCCCCCCCCCGCCAACCCTTCGGACCAATTCAAGTCATAAATAAATAATTAAATAAATAAATAATAAATAAAAATATATAAATAACCCGACACCTCACAGGCTTCCTTTCCCATTTCACCTCCCAAATATTATTAAATATACTAAAAACGTACTCACACCACCACCTTTCTCCACACACCGTCCCTACTACACTCAAAATGAGCATGATCCAGCACATGGATCACTTTGTTATCCCAAACACTTCTACTTATTCTTCTACATCTGCCTCCACTTCTACCTCTGCAACCAAGGCTGCCATGGCTACCACCACTATAAACACACTCCCATCGATCACCATCCATACACGCACCACCACCTCCAACATCAGCTGCAACAACAGCAATGATCTTCAGCTTCACCAGCAACAGCAACAGCAACAGCAGCACATTCCATCAGCTCTCGCTCAACGCCTTGTTCTTCTCCACGGCGTGCACAACCACCTCCCTCACCATCGATCAGCTGACATGGACGTTCAAATCAACAACCATCAACATCATGAACATCATCACCTCACATCCCCTCCTCCATCCGTCGCATCCCGCACCAGCTCTGCTTCTCCTTCCCTCTCACCATCCCCATCACCCTCCATTCCTGCCACAGTCTGCCCGCCCCCAACTCCTTCTAAAACCCCTAAAACCCCCAGAACCCGTCGTCCAAGAGCACCGAAATCCACTCCTTCTATCACCACATCACCTACTACCACCACAACAACAACAACATCATCGACAGTAATCGACGACCCAAACGCCTCGGACTCTGACTACCCTCTCCCCCCCAAACCCAAGGGCAAACCTGGCCGCAAGGGACCCCGCACAAAAAAGGAAAAAGAAGAACGTGACCTACAACGCAAAGTCTCCCATTCTGCCATTGAACGTCGTAGACGTGAACGCATCAATGACAAGATTCTCCTCCTCAAATCCCTTGTCCCCACATGTGCGAATCAAGATAACTTGCATAAACTCTCGATATTGCAGAACACGATCGAGTATATTCAGAGATTGCAGATGGTGTTTGAGGAGAGTGGGATGGTCATGCCGCCTATGGATCATGTTGTTAAGGTGGAAGGGGATCTGATGATGGATGAGGATGATGAGGAGGGCTCACAGCATCATCGCTGTCAGAGTGCCAGTGTCGTTGTTGGGGGTCAAGGTGAAGACACTATTCATGTAAGAACTTCAAGAGAGGAGGATGCAGAGAGAGGGTTGATGATGCTTGCCATGGCCACCTCTAGTGTTCATCACTCTTCTTCTTTATCCATGTCGACACCCCCTTCCCCATCGTCATCGTTATCATCATCTCCATCATCACCCACTATCCATGGCACAAGCAGGAGAAGAATGTCAGTAGGCAGTCTCCTGTGTTGAACATTGTTGTTTATTATTGTTGTTTTTGTATAGAAGTTTTTATCCATCTGTTGTTTTTGTTATTCGTCTCTCTCTCCTTGTAAAAGATGTTTTTTAAATATTAGAAATTGAATGACATTATCGTTAGCGCTGGTTTCGCTTAAAAATGCCATTCTTTTTTTATAGTCTAAAATAATAACATTTAATACTATTTCATTTTGGTCTAAACAAATCTCGTTAACCTTTCCTTTTTGTTTAACGTATAGTATTTATTTAAAACGGTAAGTTTTTATTCTTTATCGATTGTCATTTTATCGATTGTCATCAGTAGGAGATTAACCATAGATTGCAATCTGACATTTCCTTGTTTGTTTGTATTCCCATCACACGAGTCGTTGGTGTTAACTGTTGAACACTTCCACCCATCAATAAATACGCACATACGCATCAGATTACTTGATTCCATCGAGCGCATCTATCTCGTCTCGCATTTATTTCACTCCTTGACCATCAACCCATCGATAATGATTTCATTAGCCTTTACTGGCCCGGAACATCTCGCCATAAAGAAATAGAAGACGCACCTCACCGACGATATCTCATCACGGTCCACTGCATACCTACCTTCCAAGCAATTTCTTACCCAACTATGGTAGTTCGCGGTCACTTCATGCGAAACGGCCGGAATCGTCCTCTCCAAATGAAAAAGAGACGCTTCTAGTAACTTAACTTCCCTGATTACAGCGACGACACTACATCCCAATCTTTTGTGATGATTTGTTCCCGTTACATCCATCCCGAGAGTCCAATGAGGAGGGAAGAAGAAACCGAATTTGCGGAATTCCATCCGCCCAGGAACTAGTCTTCGCTGCGGATGTCTACGATGGAAGAGTGCCAAAGGAGAACCGTTGCGCCTGCAAAATGGGTTGGGGCATATGTGAAAAAGGACGTACTTACGGACAATTCTCCAAAGGAAGAGCGTAGTTTGAAACAGGATAAAGATGAGGAGAAAGACCAAGTTCAATGTGAGTTCTTTTTCAATATCGTTTATGTAATACAGTTTGCTTACATTACTTACGATTCTCTTTTTTTTTTTTTGTCGTTCCCCTCTTTCAGCAAAAGTTTTGGAAAAGGATGACGAGGAAACTAAAAATGGTGATACTCCATCCTCAAATAAAACTCTAGTTGGTGCAGTAACTAGTAAGTCAAACTCTGATATTTTGTGTAAATATTTGTCTATTCTTTCATATTGTCAGCTCCCTGAATCCCTTAAATCGATCGCCATCCCTGCAGGCTTGAACGACTGCCAAGTCAACCTTCTTGTTAAACAATTGCATCCTACTATGAGACCTGCGACTCCAACTTGTATTACGGGAGGCGTGCACCTCTTAACAAGCACTGTGGAATCGCAGCAGGCTATGTGGATTTGACAGTATCATGGGTTATTAGTATACAAGACTTGTCGACTATGATGGCTGACGGATAACTTTTTGATTTCAGTAAGAAATGTTGGAAGAGTCGTGAAGAAGTATGCACATCGCTTTCGGTGAATCAAAAACTTGTTTGCCAATTTTATGGATTTTGATGGCTGATACTGCGGCCCGTCTCACCAACAGGGGTGATATAGGATACTTTCATGGGGAAGTCTTCGAGGCCAGCGCTTTCGATACGGTGCCACAACGGGTTTCTTGAATGCTAAGTAAAGTTTCTGTGAAGTCTCTGAAACAGTCTTGTAGCAACAGGCATTCCGTGCGCACATGACTCAACCCTCCTAGATCTTTACATTAACCCCACTGTCACCTCTACCCGCTCTCTCCACCTCACCAAACTCCTCTCCTTCACCATCCTCTTCGACTGTCCTCCACCTAGGCCTTAAAGCCCTTGACACCAACATCATTCCCAAAATCAACGACGTCATCATGAATTCATTATTATTCGAAGCACGGTAACACGTCGGCAACTAGGCGGCAACCCTATATATTCGCGAATGACAAATAGTGTATTCATAACCTCTTCATATTGATAGACTGTAGACACGACTCGCATTATTATTCATCCTCTATATTTTAAATTATTAGTAATAAATTTCGAGAACCGCCTTCATGCGCACGCCGTCATGTTTATGTTACAATAAGTGAAGCCCCCCACCCAAGTCTAGGTAACAAGGCGCCAACTGATGCACTTGGAAGTTGCAATACCAAGCCTGAAAACAGAAACGCCAAGATGATGCATTGATGGATTTATCTGGATTGATGGATTATATGGAACAGAAACAAGCCATGGTTGGCTAAGCAGAACGTCTAGCGGAACGGTCTGTTAGAAAGAGCACCTATAACTATCAGAAAGGTATTCATAAACCCAAGGTCTGTCCAAAAGTGTCTGCGATACCAACGGAGCTCGTACCAGCCGTCCGTGCTCGCAAAATTTTATTTATAAACAACCACTATCGTCCAGATATCACTCTTTTCAAGGGCTGTCATCTGCTTACGATATTAAATAGTTAAACTGAGCTGCAAGATGTTTTGGAGTCGTAGTGCGATTCTTTTGGTTGTATTGATCGCCGCTTTGCTGAATGTTGCTGCGGGTCTTTCTGTTTCATCAGCCGGTGCGGAGAGTGCTGTTTCTCAGTGTGAGTTAGATAACTAATGGAATCGAATTTTTTGTCTTGCAATAATGCTGATCATGTGCTTACAGTGAAGAATGAGGTCCCCAACTCTGCGCCAGTAGCTTCCGTTCCCAGGTATAATATCTGCTTGTCCAACTCCCAGTCATCCACAACACGTTGTGTTTCTTATTTATATCCTTCTAACACGTTTTAAAAGGCACCACCGGATCCTCGCAAGCCGTTCCCCCTCTTCCAATGAAGGTTCATCAAGTTCAATTGCAACGTCGTAATAAGGGCAAGAAACCAGGTCACGTCAAGAATGCTTCAAGAACAGAGGGACCATCGGGACAAGAGCTCATTCCTCAAGTAAAGGCACATTTTAAAGAGCTTTTGAAAAAGTCTGCCTTCTCAAAAACAATCGTCCAGGAATTGGGTGGATGGATTTACGCTGGTATGTGTCTTTCGAATGACCCTTTGACTTTCAATGGATACTGAACGCGTCTTCCAATACTAGATTCCGCTGATCCCCGCCGTATCAAGGTTGTCGACGCCCCTAAGGATCGCTCAAGGCCTTCGCAAGACAAACCGGCGCCAGCGGCAAAAGGCAGCAAAGCTCCTGCTCCATTGCAAAATCTTGCCATCAACCTCGAAAACCCTCAAGCTGGCGGTGTTCCGGCGAACTATGTTCTTGTGGCAAACTACCACACCCACCCATCCCAGCAAGGCGATCCAAGCCTTCAGGTGCAGATATCAGGAATGCTTGGTCAAGGGGTGTCCTGGTCTCGTCATCGCTAGAACTGGAATTTACATATATGGACCCGCTAGGAGAGAGACCTTGAATCCTGCAACCAAATTCTACCCGAATACCAATGAGCAGGGGACTACCACTAATCCTACTCTTGTCCCGTGGTGAGAATTCGGAGGAGATTGACGTTTAATGATGGCTTTTTTACAATGTGATACTCTGCATTTCCTTGAATAAAACCACTCGTTCAAAAACACTTTGTAGTATTGATTTTTCGTCTACCTATGTATTTACGAACACTGATGTTTGATTCAACACTATAACTCCAAAGTCTCCGTAACCCGCATCTCTTTTGTCCTCCATCGTACTTGGCGTTGCAGTGTTGTGTTGCGTAAAAGCTTTCATTGTCCCTGCTGTCTACGTCATCATCACTGCAGATATTTATATGTTATCTGCAGATCATTCCATATTTTTCATACATACCTCGCCGTCCTGCGATGTGGAGGCTTCGAACAAGCCGCTCTGACGGATATCGCCGCCACTGAGACGGCGTCACCCAAGAAAAAATGTTCTTGTCTTACGGTTAGTGATAGAGAGTTTGGAAGGTCTGCGCCAGCTACACGCTAATAGTTCCAGAGCATGAGTTAAAAAATGAAGGCACACTCTCAAATTCCACCACCATTCTGTCAATATGTCTCTCCTTCCGAATCTAGCTTCTGAGCTTGTACTGGCCATATTTGCGAGGTGCGATATCAAGTCACTCGCTGCTCTGTCATCCACTTGCTCTCGCTTCTACTCTCTGTCCAACGATGCTTCTGAAAGCCTGCCATCGCTTAAACGTCTGGTCCATCTCCGTTACTTTGGTTACCTTCGGTTTTGTTTGGCAACCAATACACCGGCCGACAAGAGCGGTGAATGGCTCGCCCATGCTATCGCCGATACAAGGATAACAGAGGATGTTGTGTTTGGTTACCACAACCCGTATGACCCACAGGCATTTCTCCATTGTCCACTTTACCAGAACTCATGCCCGATTACGGCATCTTTGACGTTCAGCTTTGGAAGGCGCAAGCCGGCACCTCTCACTCCATCCGCATCATCAAAGAAACGGGTTTCATCAGGGAACCAAAGCGATCTGGGTTCACCCCTTTGCTCTACGCAGTCCTAGCCGGGTGGGTGGAGGGGGTCAAGATTCTTCTTCGCCGAAAAACTGCTGTGACCGACCACGACGGGCATAATCGGAATATTCTTCACATTGCCGCTGCATCGGGTTCTCCGGCAATGCTGAAGTTCATTCTAGGACTTTACCGACACGATCAGGACCGACTTGACGCAGATCTGCTTCAACGAGACCTATCATACCGCCTTCCTCTTCACTATGCATGCGTTGCTGGCTTCCCTCTTTCTGAAGAACTGACTAATCTGATGTCGAGGACTCCATACCCACGCCCGCAAGGAACAGAGTTTCAAGAAGTTCGCTCTGGCGGGCAAACGGGCGAAGAATCCCTTATTTATCTCTGCGCTCAATTCGGACACACCGAACGCTTAAAGCTGTGGTTGAACATTATCAAAACACTGAAGGTGTCGAAATTTACATGCACGACCCCATGAACACCGCCTCTTCGTTGACGCCTCTCCATATTGCCGCACTCTCTGGTCATTATGGTTGTGTGGAATACCTGCTGAAAACCTTCCCTACCACTTCTGATGCCGTCGAAGGAGTGACTGGACCTCGGTCGGGTGCGTCGGTGGACACGTATTGCTCTTATGCAACCCTGTCTACACTGTATGTCGAAGCAATCACACCTCTGTTGATGGCCTGTGTGGGCGGTCACAAAGATATCGTGAAGCTACTTGTGGATTCGGGTGCCGATGTCGATGGATTAGGTGGAAACGCCGTTCAGGGTAAGAACCGTTTGTTCCGTGTGGAAACTACTAGCATCATCCTTCTAACCTTTTGAATTTTTTTAACTACAGAGTTCCCGACCACAATCCAGTACGCAATGACCCTGGTGCAAACCTTAGCATTAGTAGCAAACACGATATCTACCCGTCAAACTCAATTCCCTCCCGCTAGGAGAAGCCGCTCGATCGTCGCACACCGGATATTGTTACGTTCCTTCTTGAGCGCGGCGCTAATCCAAACGGTGTGGGGCTATCTTCAAGTATATCTCCACTCTCCTGGGCCAAAGCTATTCATAAGGCCGAAAATACGATCGAGTCCAAAAAAGTGTTATCTCTTTTGACGCGATCAGCAGGAGCTATTCAAATCGGTGATGTTCGAGAAGCAGAAAGGATGGAATATGCGAGAGTTAAACATTCTCTGATGTGTGAGTTAAAGTTTGGACGGTTGGAATATCTTTGGAAAAGGAGGTTCATGATCTCGAGGATGAAGGATGTAAGTAAATGATTTAAATTTGAACTTCATGTGGTGATTACTGATTTGGATGTTTGTATTATTAAAGCATGAACGGCCATTAAGCGATAGTGTGCTGATGGCGTCTAGCTGGACATTCGATTGATATCGTAACGAAGCTTAGAAATGTTCAAATCTCTGTTTTGCAGTCTGATACAGAATGGACATATCCTTTATTTAAAATAAATGCACCATTACTCCAATATTATATTAATTTTTTTTATTTTATTTTATTGACTTTGTTATCGCCGTCCAGATAAATGTGTTTCTCCTTCTTAGATATCTCAAAAGCAGTGTCAATCCGATGCATATCTGCGGGAACATTGTAGGCAGATAAATAGTCCGTTAGGGTGTAAGTGGGTGGACTGCCTATGTTGTATTAAACCTTATCGTCTTCATGCCTTGCATCCTGTGTTCTCACCAGCTGCAACATGATTATAAACAAAATATATCATGATTAGTAAGTAAGTTATTCTTACACGGCTTGATATCTGCATTCGACGGCTGTTTTATAATCGTAAATTCCCCCAACATTGATAAGCACGTCGGTAACACGTCTCAAGTTGTTTACGACTTTGAAAAGAGAAAAGATTCGAATTAACAAAATTTGAGACCCGATGTCTAAATATGCGCACGCCTTCAAGTTCATTAAAAGTGTTAAGTGATAACAAAACTATACTTTAAAAGTGCCAAGTAAATACTTGAGGCAAATGCACACGCCTTCCACCATGTCCAAGAAGGTAAGTTGGCTAAGCAGAGCTTGGAAAAGCGTAAAAGCTCTTTTTGGAAGCACCACAGGTAATAAACAGAGAGTCAACAACAAAACAAGCTGGAGTACGAGATGGAAATACGGAAATAATAAAGTTTTTTCGATAATGTCATCATGGCACTCAAAGTTGGGCCTGTACCAGCCGTCCATATACTCAGGTTTATTTTTAAATCATCACTTGCGTCGAGAGACCGCCCTTCCAGTCATTTTTCCTACTTACTACACCTCTACTGCAGTGAAAGAGAGCTGCAATATGTCTTGGAGTCGTAATGCGATTCTTGTGGTTGTATTGATCGCCGCTTTGCTGAATGTTGCTGCGGGTCTTTCTGTTTCATCAACCCGCGGTGCGGATATTGATGGTGGGGCCATTTCTCAAGGTTCGTTGGATAATCACTAGATTTTGTATCTTGCAACTATACTGACTCAGAGTTATGCGACTATAGTAAAGAATGAAGCCGTGTCGGCCCTCAACTCTGCGCCAGCTGTAGCTCCCGTTCCCAGGTATAATATTTGCTCGTCCAACTCTCTGCAGTCATCCACAAAACGTTCTGTTTCATATTTACATCCTTCTAACACGTTTTAAAAAGCACCGCTGGGACCTCGCAAGCCATCGTCCTTCCTTCAATGAATAGTAATCATCAAGTTCAATTGCAACGTCGTAATAGGAACATAATTACGGTTAACAACCCTTCAAGGACGGAGGCACCGACGGCACATGAAATAATCCCTCCACTAAGGGCACATTTTAGGGAACTCTTGAAAAAGTCTGCCTTCTCAAAAACAATCGTCCAGGAATTGGGTGGATGGATTTACGCGGGTATGTGTCTTTCGACTCCCTTTCACTTTCATCGTTTACTGAAACGTCTTTCATAGATACGGCTAATCCCCGCCGCATCATGATTGTCGACGCCCCTAAAGATCGCTCAAAGCCGTCGCAAGACAAAAAGTTACCAGAAGCGAAAGGCAAAGGCAAAGAGCGCGTTCTGCCAAATCTTTCCATCGACCTTAATAACCCTCAAGCTAGCGGTGTTCCTGCGAACTGGGTTCTTGTTGCCAACTACCACACCCACCCATCACTTGTTACGGAAGACGTACATCCTTCAGCTGCAGATATGGTCAATGCTTGGGCAAGGGGTGTACCTGGTCTCGTCATCAGTAGAAAGGGAATATATATATATGGACCCGAAAGGAGAAAGAGATTGAATGCTGCAGTCAGGTTTTACCCAAACACCAATGAGGAGGGCAACATTCATGCTGAAGCTCCTCTTGTCGACTGGTAAGAATGAGGATCAAAGGGGATTCACGTTTAGGATGGTTTTTTACGTGATTAGTCTGCGTATTCCTTGAATAAAACGAAAAAAACTACTTGTTGTAAACACTTAATCAGACTGATCTGCCATCTCTACCTATATGTATTTACGTAATAATTCTCGTGTTAATCGCCTCACCCTACATGGCAGTTGCGCGAAACAAGATACTTGTCACTTTTAACCCACAACTATGATAAACTTGATTAAAAATTAAACTCGTCTTCTTTTCCTCTTCAATCCTTATATCCTTTGCTTTAAGCATCAATCTACGGCGGTGCTAGATTATAAGTAAACATGGCCAAACATCATGTTTAGTAAGTAATTTACTCTCACACGGCAGGAAACCATTGATTTCGACTGCTGTTTATAACATTAGATTTCATTTGCAACTGAATAACCCAATGAAAAGGGTATTTAACCAGCTTTGGACCGATTTTGGTGGTTAGGGCTGATTTTGGACTAATTTTGGGTGTCATTTTTCAGGAAGGCAATCTGGCATCCGGAGTTTAGACTTTGCGTGGGCTTGTCAACTTTGGACAAGTTCGCATACTTTTTTGGTTCCTTGTTGAGATATTAATTACACATCCATCGCGCTTGCATCAGTCTTTTTTAGGACCTACTTTTTTATATAACTTTATACTTTGGATTCCCCAATATATCATGAATAAATCCCGTTTGCGTATGCATAATCAATGGCAAATCCATTCTAAAGCCATCGCCCGTTCTGGAACGCTTGAAGGTTACATTGTTACCTTCAATCCGCCATCCTTTCCCTGTCCAAATTGCAATAGTATCTTTAATACCGAGAAGGCGCTTAATCGCCACATAAAGAATAACTGTAAAAAGTCGAAGATTCAAATATCATTACGTCATGACCGTGCCGAAGGTAAATCCCTTTATTCAATTTATGATTTGATGTGATGTTCATGTTGAACAGGCCATCGCGATTTGGAAATAGGTTCCCATGAGCAATCTGAGTGCGAGCGTAGACCCGGCGTCTCTGATGAGAGGTCAGAAGAGTCTTGTTTCTCTGATGGATCCGGATGTGATGGCGTTGGAATCGAAGTTGCGGGGGTGCGAAATGATGGAGTTGCAGTCAAAAAGGAGGGAATTGGGAGGCCTGACAAGGTCGGAGATATGCTTGAGAGCAACGACGATGGCATCAGCATAGTGGAATCCTTACATCAAGAGCAGAGTGATGAAGATAGCGCTTGTGGGGCTGAGAATGATGATGAGAGTTATGAATTCGACGACGAAGAAGATGACTGGGTCTTTGATGACGAGGAAGAAGAAGATAGAGCTTATGGTGAAGACAAAGAAGAGTACGGCGCCTCTGTTGAAGACGAAGAAAAAAACGGCGACTTTGATGACGAGATCGGACGAGCCTCCCTTGGTTCTACTACGGTTTGCGTTCTAAATATGTTAAAGTACAAAAGAAAAGAAAGTAATAAAGTGAAATACACGGCGAGCAAGTGCTCCCGGTCAAGGCAGGTTAAACCTACCTTATTCGTTTTAGTCGTTTAAATGGAGTTGTCTAGTAGAGTTGATAGAATGTATTCAAGTGATCATCAAACAAACATGGGAACGTATTCCCTTTTTATACGCGAACAACGCGTCTTTCCAATTTTCCTCCACCCTTCCATTAGACGTGCACTTTCCCTAACCCTTTCCCTATCTCCTTCTATCAACTCTTCCAACTTCCCTTCTTCTGCTCTGCCGAGGCTATTCAAGGCAATAAGTCCTCGGCACCCATTAAACAAACCATTGAATAAAACATGATACCGAAATAAACAAGTGTATAAAGAATCTTCCAAATATCTTCTCGTCGGTGCCCTTTTCTCTATGCTAAGTCCCTCGTATTGCCAGCAATACTTTGGGAGGTCACGCAGGGAAGTACACACCGAACAAGAAAGATAAAGGGGTAAGACAAACTGAGTACAAACAATAAACAGAATTGTCTAATAAAAGATAAACAATAACAATGAACTTTAACACTCCCCCTCACCGATGAGAAGGGAGATAATCGAAAACGAAAAAGGTTTGGAGCAGTAGGGTCATAAACGAAAACAAAAATAAACAACAGCAAAATATTATGAGGTCTAGGGAAAAATCAAAGCGCAATCATGGTCTCCTCGAGTCGAGACCATGGCCGGTGCGAAGGTACTCAAAGCGAACGCGCTCGAGACCTTTAGTGAGGGAGTCGACTAGGTTACTTGGGTGGAACTCTGTCAAATGCGACAGCACGGGAGGTAAGCTTCTCCGAACAAATGGAACTTAATGTCGATGTGTTTAGTCCTCTGGTGGTGTTCCGGGTTGCGCGCAATCACCAGGGCGGCGTTGTTGTCGGTAAATATCTTCATCGGGTTTTGCAGCGGTAAGTCAATGTCTGATAGAAGCTGCTTAAGCCAAACAGCTTCTGCCGTCGGCAAGTATAACGCCATATACTCTGCTTCCATTGTTGACGACGCGACCGTGGGCTGAAGCTTGGACTTCCAGGAGATGGCGGTACCGTTGATGGTGAAGAGGTATCCAGTCGTTTGACTTCCTGCTGTCCAAGTCTCCAGCCCAGTCGCTGTCGGCAAACCCATGAATGTTGAATGCTTGTCTTTGTCGGTAGATCAGTCCGATGTGACAGTACCAGCGAGGTACCTAAGAACTCGCATGCCAGCGAGCCAATGTCCACGCTGCGGCGTCTCCAGGTAGCGGGAAAGGACCGAGACGGCGGGGTAAAGGTCAGGTCGAGTAACCGTTGGCAATGTAGAGGAGAGAGCCAACAAGAGCGCGGTAGTCGAATCGTTTGGGAGAGACTCCCCTGTCCCAGATGGGACATATCCTTGCGAAGGGGTTGACGCGGGTCTAGTGGCGTTGAGATGGGTTGGCAGTCTTGCATGCCAAAAGCGTTTGAGAACGGCGGTAATGTGTCCAGGTTGACTGAGCTTGAGTGTTCCACGTCCACGAGTGATCTTGAGGCCTAAGAAGTCGGTAGGTTCGCCGAGACTTGTAATTTCGAACTTGCTCTTGATCATTGAGAGGACCTTGGTGCAGATGATGGGATTGGAGCTGAAGATGATGAAGTCGTCCACATAGAAGATGATGATCACCAGATGATTGTTTATATACCCCACAAATAAACAGTCATCGGCGGCACTCTTCTTAAATCCCATCACTATCAAGTATCCCGTGAATGTCTGGTACCACTCCCTCCCACTCTGCTTCAACCCGTAAAGCGTTTTCCTCATCTCACAAACTAATCCTTCCTTCCCAGCAACAACAAAACCAGGTGGTTGTCTCATATAGACCACTTCATCCTTCTTCAAGACAGAGTTGAGGTAAGCAGCCTTGACGTCTCCAGCGAGGGCGGTCCAGCCGTATTGATTGCCGATAGCCAGGATGACGCGAAGAGTTGTCTGCTTGGCGACAGGTGAAAAAGTCTCGTTGAAGTCGATCCCAGCGACTTGAGTGAATCCTTGAGCTACTAGACGAGCCTTGTAGCTGGTCGGCTTGCCGTCGGCGTCTCGCTTGAGCTTGAGGACCCACTTGCAGCCAATCTCCTTGCGACCTCTTGGAAGCTTGGTAAGGACCCAGGTCTTGCGATCACGGAGACTTGAAAGCTCAGCTTGAATGGCGGACATCCACTTCTTGCTGTCGGGACCTGTGGTGGCTTCTTCAAAGGTAGGTTCGTCAGGATTTGCTGCTTTCATGCGAAGGGCGCGAGGATTATTGGGTGTCCTGTCAAACTGCTTGTTACCGGTGTCATAGGAGAGGATCTTGGGTTGGACGGATTGTCGAGAGGAGCGTCGGAGACTTGAGTCTGAAAACGTGGAGGGGTCGGATGGAGATGGAGAAGCGGGTTGTCGAATATATGGGTGAAAACTGTACGTGGGCTTCTTGCCGTATATTTTTGGTGTTGCTGATCCAAAACCTCTTGGAGTGACAAAAGGACTTGAAGAGGATGAACTTGGAGACCAAGAGGTCGGAGTCGATGGAGGACTAGTGAATTCCTCTCCCTCCCACTCCATTGACTCCTGAGTCTCTTCAAGTGTATTGTGAAATCTTCAGAAGGAGCGTCGTCTTCGTCGTTTACAGGTTGATCAGTATTGATGGTAGGTTGTTGGGGTTCTTCACTATCGTCGTTTGGCGGAGTAGGTGGTTTCTTGCCGTCCTCATCTGCGTTAACGAAGTCTTCTTTTTCTTCTCCAAAAATGTTGATGCCGAGAGCGTGGGTAGGTTGAGTGAATGGTGAAAGCTTGAAGTGAACAGGAGCCCGTGACGAATTGAGTCTCCCGGAAAACAACGGAGGTAGAGGTGTAAGGTGGTCCAGTTGGTCGGAGTTCTTCATCGATGGGAACAACAATGTAATTAGCAGCTCTTCCAGCGTACCCAATGAGCAAAGCGCGTGTTGAGCGGTCCACCAACTTGTTCTTGCGCTTGACCAGAGGTAGGTTGGCGAAACAGAGGGATCCCCAAATGCGTATGAAGGAAAGGTTTGGTTTGATTCCAGTCATGGCCTCCAGCGGTGTCGTTTGGCGTCCAGAGGCTGGTGATCGGTTGATGATGAAAGCTGCTGTCTGAATGGCGTATCCCCAGTAAGGCGTAAGTGTTGACGGCGCCTCTCCCAACATTGATCTAGCCTTCCCAACAACCAACCCAATAGCCCTCTCGGCAACCCCATTCATTCAGAGTTATACAGAACCGTGAACTGATGCTGAATCCCCACCCTCTGAGGTAATTCGTCATCTCATTCGAACTAAACTCCCCTCCATTGTCGGTAAAAAGTGTCTGCACCTTCCTTCCAGCCATTCGTTCCAGCATGTTGAAGCAATCCTTGAGGCGGTCAAAGCGTCGCTCTTCTTCTTGAGTAGGTAAACAACATACAGGCGAGTAGACACGTCGACGACCACGAGGATGTACCGTTCTTGATGGATGGTAGGAGGGTGAGGTCCAGAGAGGTCGGCGTGAAGGAGTTGGAGGGGTTTGAGGTTTGTAGGGAGTTCTTTGGAGTGGAAAGGGCGTCGTTTGGAGTTGGAGAAAGCACATACCTCACAATTCAGCTTTTCACGAGCTAGAATTGGACTGTTGATCCCAGTCACCATCCCTTGAGACAGGAGTCGATTGATGGATCTTGCACTGAGGTGTCCAAGGCGTCGATGGAGCGTGACAGGGTCAATAGTTTCCGTGAGGGATGTCTTGAGTGCCGTAGGTAAGGTTTCAGAGTCGTTCTTGACAGCTAGGACAGGGGGTTATGGGTTATATCCCATAGTACAAAACGACGACAACTAAAAAAATTTCGTCGAATTTGGATATAGTTTGCCGTAAATCGGCGTATGCTGCCGCTTTTGCACCAAATCATTCGTTGGTCACACAATATTCGCCACTTATTAAATGCGGCAGAATACGCCAATACGTAAATTTTTTCATCATACGGGGAGCTGAATTTTCGGTCACGCAATGGAAATTTCTTTATTTTACAGAATTCAGACAGTACCACAGGATTTGCATCGAACTATACTATAGCGCCGTAAACGGCCATCTACGGGAGTCTTCTGTTTCTCCACCATAAGGACTTTACCGTAACCTAAAGCTTTTAATCTGAATATATATTCATTACAGTCGTACTTAAAAATTATTAGGACTCATAAGCCACGTGTGCATAAAGAAAACGTTCTTCCTATTTAGCCCACATACACAGTGTTCAGTACAAACATTGACGTCAGACCGCAATACTCTTTTCCACAAGGTATTTTTACCTTTTTTGCTTTTGTCAAACTATACTGAATTTGTGGTCATATTCTTTGTGTATACGCTGACTGTCGCAGAATGTTGACACTGCCAATGCAGGTATAATACGTTTTGTCGCGTGTACGTACGCTTACGTGCGTACACGTGCGTTTCTGTACGCGTGCGTACGTGTGCGTACATTTGCGCACGTAAATGTAAGACGCGTGCACAAGTGTACGTAAACGTACGCAAACGTGCATGTACGTACGTATAGTGGAATCAATGCATACTTCGTGAACGTTCCTATACATACTCTTGTATTTTATTTTTGAAGATGTTCACGATTTTTTCTCTCTAAACTCCAAAAATAAATACATTCTGCACAAAATTGGGACTTTGATAAAATATATTAACGTAATTTTGACATCAACGTACAGCACCATTAGTTCAACGTCTATAATTCCTGGCGTTGTACCTGCGAGCTTTGTTAGGAGATATGTCGCTATCCGAAGAGGTGTAACTCAAGTTTGTACGCGTCGCGTAAACGAGATGTTGATCCCCTCAAACTACCACGTGACAGGCTTCTAGCTCTTCCCTTGTCAGGAGAAAAGCTAGCTGAATTTCGAATACGCTGAGACCGGCGAGGTGGTGACGGGGGCAGTTCCTCAGATAAGATTCGTCGAGACCTGCGAGGTGGGGACTCTGAAAATCGTGGCAATGGTCTTACTCCTGGTCGGCGCACGCGGTTATTGGCTACAGCAACGTCATGCTCAAAAGAAGCTGAGGAGACTCTTCGTTGTGCTTTGTCATGAAAACTAATTACTAAAGTGCTTGAAGCAAGAAAAACTTACAGTTGCTGCTGTTTGTTAAGGCATCCACAGATCCCCTAATAGTTTCAAGTTTTTTCGAAGTTGTCAAGTCTTTCCTTCAACGCCAAAAGAGAGGATTCAAAACTTTTCTGCATATTGTCTTGCGCTTGACGTAGATAAGAGAAGTTAGATGCAAGCGTTCTCTGAGTCAAGTTGTTTTCGTGTATAAGAAGGACGAGACTGTCTTGTTGTGCAGCAGCAGTCTGCAAATTCTTGCCGCCAACGCTAACAATGAAACAGTCGTTCAGCCTTTTGAGCTCGTTAACACCGAACCCTAAATCAAAAATAAGTTAATTTTAATATTTTAATTGTCAGCCAAAACATCAAATAAATGCACAGTATACAACAGTATACTACCGCACACTACATTATACTGCCGCACACTACAGTGTACTG
>JAHLKC010000140.1:0-108333 GCA_025449115.1 Chytridium lagenaria
GCGTTCGCAGGGTTAGCGATATGGGGATTGGCGTTTCCAACGTTGTCAAGGTTAGCAGCATTGGCATCTCCATTGGCATTGCCATTATCAATGTTGTTAACGTTATTAGCGGCATTTCCGCCATCACCGTGGGCACCATTACCCTGACCACCATCGTTCTGCGCATGTGGACCACCGAAGGCGACCAACAGCGTGTTAGGGTCCATAGCAGGACGGGGGTCGATAGCGGAAAGGTAAGCCATAACATTAGGCAACAAGGTTAAGAGAGAGTTCGGGAGGGGGGTACCATTCCCAAAGCCAACGCGACGGTGCGGAGATTGCGGTATTGAAAAGCACTCATAAGAGTGCCGTCGTAAGTGGTGGTGTTAGGGTCGAGGGGGGTAGGGCAGCAGCCATTTGAGGAGCAAGCGAGCGAAGAGTCCGAAAGAAACGATGAACTGAGGACTGCACCAAGGATGCAGTTGTGATGAAGGAAAATGGGCAATCTGCCCATATTCCCATCTCCGCCGACTTCAATGCTTCACAGTGTCGAACTAGTCCGGACATTGTGTAACATTGAAGTCAGCCTGAAATCTTCAGTCATATATTCAGATAATGCTCGTTTTTGTCGAATTTTTCGAGAACCATGAAACGACGGACTTCATGGGGTCACTCCACCACAACCCATGAAGGGCGAGTTGATACAATCACTTTTTCAAAAGACGCTGTGGAATCATAGAAAAACTGCTATGAGGGTCAGTGGTTCGTACATGTTGTTGAGTTGATTGAGAATGTTCGCAAACTTATGACCTTTCTGACATTATAAAGCGTCTGACGCACGATAAATATATTGAATAAACACTCCAACCAACTCCTTCTACATGAACCTCCATCCGATTTATGCACAAACGCCTATTCCTCTGCACCATCTCCGCAACACCATCGTCTTCCCGCCCCTGCCCTTCTCCCAAACAACATCTTCTGATGCAACTCAGCCCTAAACATCTCGGCATCCCCAACTCCTCCTCCCGCCTTGTAATCTCTTTCTCCGAATCTCCTCTTCTTTCGCCTCCTCCTCTCTTTCTCGTCGTCGCGCCACTTCCATGCGTTTGACGCGGTCTTGATCCATTTCGACAGCGTTGGACTGCATGGCCTGGAGACGGCGAAGACGATCCGCGTCGAGACGGCTGGCGGGGTGGGGGCGGGTTTCTCAGAGACTGTGGATGGGTTGGAGCGGGATGGTGGGGTGAGGCGCGGTGTGTGGAGGTCAAACGATCCGTAGGTTTTGCGTTCATGGCGGTCATCACGACGCACATTTCGACGGTCATCTCGACGGTCATCACGACGGTCATCACGGCGATCGTCGCGACGATCATCCCGGCGAGATCTCACAGGAGACCGTGATCTTGAACGGCTACGACGGCCAGGCCGTGTTTCTTTGGACCTGTAAGTATCCTCAGTATCTCTTCGCCTTGAGTCCATACGATCATGAGGGCTCCGTCGACGGTCCCTTGACCTCGATCGTGACCGGCTCCTACGTCGAACTCTGTCATCATCCTTTCGTCGATCATTCGAGAGCTCTCGTCTCGTCTACTACTTTGTCTCTCATCCTCCTTTCTCCTCTTATGGTCACGCTCCAGATCCCAATCCCGCGTCTTCTTGGAATCCGATCCTGAAGTCGGTGGTGAATCCAAAACAGACTTCCGACTATCTGTCAAAGCAATATGAGTATCCACCGTCACTTCCTGCCAATCCGAAGAAGTTGACCGACTCCTCTTCCTTTTATGTTCGTTATCTTCCTTCCTCCCTCTTTCGTCGTCACTCGAAGAATGCTTCTTCTTTCGTTTATCCTTCTTGTCCTTTTTCTCCTTCTTCTTCTTTTCCTTTTTAGATTCTGCCGCTTCCTTGATAGCTTTAACGCGGAGAGGATTGTTAAGAACGGCTTGGAGGGACGATTGTTCTCGCTTTTTTATCGACAGCAACGGGTCTTCGCGGATCTTGTTTTGGATATCACGGGAAGTATTGGCTTGAGCTCCGTAGATGGCAGTGGCGGTAGCGGAGAAAGTATTCTTGCTGGATAGCTGTGTAAAAAGGTGAAAGAGGTTAGATGCTGCATGGAATGATCAAAAAAAATCTAACCTCATCCACCGACTTGCCCTGCTCAATGAGCTTGTCAACCTTCTTCTTACCAAGGAGGTAAGCCTCACGGTCTTCCGCAACTTGAGCAACACTTCCAGGCCCAGCATACATCCAGTCCAGCCGCTCCTGTCTCTTTCTAAAAACATGAGTTAAGGCGTGAAAGATAACAGCCAAGAAACCAACTGCGGAAAACTCACTTTATTTTCCCACTGGACTCCTGAAGCTGTTGGAGCTCTTGAACAGCCCGCTGTTCCTCAATCTCCTTTTGGAGCTGCGCAAGCTTCTTCTTCTCCTCATCGGCGGCTCGCTCTTTAAGGTACACCTTCTCGACATTCTTGAGAGTGCCGGGGTGCCATGATTTCTTCAAGTTCTGTTTGTTATAAGCTGGTCAGTTTGAAGTTCTATAAATAGCGATGGGATATCGATACATCCAACGAGCCATGGACTCGAAGGGAGCAACGCAGTTATGGCCGTGTAAGCAAGCAACGGAAGAACGGACTCACCAGATCGCCTCCACCCATTTTTGGTTTTCAGATTAGGGTGTTGCAAACGAAATCCTCAAATTGTAATGTGCTGGACAACAAAATAGCGGCGTACGGTATGTGAGAGTAAAAGATATATGTCTCTAAAAATCACTTTTATTGTTTATCCAGGCATTTACATGTTGCTGTTATATTTGTGTAAGAAAGATATGCGTTGGTCAGAAATTCAGGCAATACTTTTCAAATAGTTGCGTCATTTTCGTGGCATTGAAAACATCCTAACGCTACCTGAGAATGTTAAGAGATTCTTGGATGATACACTTTATTTAAAGCGTAACGCTTTATTTTCACGCATGTTACAAAGCATCCAACATCACCCAATCATGCACTACAAACGCGCTTTGAAGGTCGCGTTACGTAGTTCACGAATCTAAACGCGCGCATGCAGACGGGGATGGGGTGCTCGGATGAAGGAATTCGGAGGAGGAAAACCAACACGAGGTTAGAGGTTTACCCGTGTGGTCCAAGGAAAGAATGATAAATTTTATGTAGTGCTATATTTCTATTGGTTCATATCAACCAATCAAAGACTTTTACTTAAGGGTGTGTAGTAAGTTTTGGAAGAAAGGCGTGATCCCTTCTCTCTCTCTCTTGCTCCTCTCCCTTCTCCCTCTTATACGGCCTCTTATTTAAATAAACCTCCGATCAAATACGACAGCCTCATCCGTTTTTCTCCTTCTTCTCCTTCTTCCTCAGCCAGTTTTGCTCCCAACCCAACCTACCCTCAACCTACTACCGTTTTCCTGCGTCAGTTACAGCCATCACTATCGAACCATGCAGAATCGAGGGACCTGTGTCCTTTTACGGACTGCAGCTGTCAACAGACTAGTACAGCCTGCCTCTTTTTCGTCTTCTTCCTTCCTTCCCGCTGCACCGCTCACCTCATTAGCAACTGTAAGCCAATCATCTGTACATTAATCTATCTCTGTTCCGTTGAGCTCACCACGCTTTCTGACTATCAGGCTCTCAAGTCACATCAGCAACCTACAGTTCAAATACCTTCCTTCCAACATAACCGCACTTTTGCATCGGCACCATCAACATCATCATCATCATCATCATCATCATCCTCGCAATCATCAAACAGAAGAAACCTTAAACTTGGGATCATCATAGGTCTTGCTACCACTGGCCTTCTCGGCACCTACATCGCCGTCAACTCCAGTCTCATCCACTCAGAAGGCGGCGCGCTAGTCCGGCGAGATCGCAAACCGAACGAAGATGGCCTTCTGACAAGGATGTTTGGTTCAAGTCAACTCGTTCCAAGAGACGCAGCGGGATTACCGAAATCAGGCCCAGGATCCAAGGACTCATTGAAGAAACGTACTTCATCTGGACTTCCTTACTATTCGAGAGATGAAGTCCGGTCTCACACGTCAAAGGAAACTGGCATTTGGGTGACGAGAGGTGATGCCGTCTACGATATCACACAGTTCGTTGACGTGCATCCCGGTGGCGAGAAGATTCTCTTGGCTGCTGGTCAGTCGATTGACCCATTCTGGAACATCTTCTCTATCCATCAGTCTGACTCCACCCGGGAACTTCTGGAACAATATCGCATTGGTGACCTTGTTCCCTTAAATGAAGATACGTCCGCAGTGTCAGATGCCGAAGCGACCGTCCTAGCTCTCGCAAAGCTTTTTGAGAACGACCCAAAACGCCATTCCTCCCTTATTGTTCGGTCCGCACGGCCCTGCAACGCCGAAAGTCCTGCTGAAGCCCTCTCCACCTTTACAACCCCCAACGACGTTTTTTACGTCCGTAACCACCTCCCCGTCCCCAAGATCGACCCTGAAGAGTTTTGTCTTGAGATTGACCTTCCTGGCCTTCCCGAACGTTCCTTCACATTGCAAGAACTTAAAGAGAAATTCCCAAAAGTGACAGTCATGGCAACCCTTCAATGCGCTGGAAACCGTCGTTTCGAAATGCATGCAGCTAAACCCGTGAAAGGTCTTCTCTGGCAACGTGGAGCTATTGGAAATGCCACATGGTCCGGTGTCATGCTCAGCGACGTTCTCAAGTACGCCGCTAAAGAAGCTGCAGAATCTGAAGGCAAGACCGTGGATAGTGTATTAAAGAATGGGTACTCTAATGAACTTGCGGGTCGTCCTGAGGGTGTTCTCATTCAAGCCGGCCAAGACCTTGAGACCGTCGGCGTTGCTTGCAAGCACGTTCACTTTGAAGGTGCAGAGGGTTACGGCGCTTCCATTCCTCTTTCAAAGGCTATCTCAGAGGAAGGAGACGTATTGCTCGCTTATGAGATGAATGGAGAACCGCTACCCGCTGATCACGGCTTTCCTTTGCGTTCAATCGTTCCTGGTCACGTTGCAGCACGGTCTGTCAAGTGGCTCAAGAAGATTTCCGTCTCAGATGAAGAGAGTCATAGTCACTGGCAGAGGAAGGATTACAAAGGGTTCGGACCTAGCAAGACACTTGAGACGAGCAAATATGAGGCGTCAGAGAGTATCCAAGAGATGCCTGTTCAGAGCGCCGTGTTATCACCTAAAGAGGGCGATGTCGTTAAGATTGCTGACACTGTTGCCGTCGAAGGGTATGCTTGGAGTGGTGGCGGGCGTGGAATTGTTCGAGTAGACGTGTCGGCTGATGGTGGGAAGACGTGGCATGATGCGACTGTTCTTAAGAAGCCTGGACAGCCGAGGGGACGAGAGTGGGCTTGGACTCGGTGGGAGGCGAGTGGTGCCTGTTTCAAAGGAAACTTCTGGGCCTTTAGAGATTGTATGCAAGGCGGTGGATACCAGCTATAATGAGCAACCTGAACGGATGGAGAGCGTGTATAATGTGAGGGGAGTGCTTGTGAGCGCTTGGCATCGTGTGAAGGTAGAGGCAAAAAAGGCAGAGGATAATAAGCCATAAGCATGTGGTCGCCTTTTTCTGTCTACGCCTCCTCATATATTTATCTAAGTACGCCTTAACGCTTTCATTATACTGGTGCTGTCATTACACACATTTCTCTGTATTTGTTTTGGTTTTTAATAAACTTCCATCAGACTTATGGAAGTTTGTCAATCGGTGTGACTAAATCTGCTACCAAACAAAAGCAAACAAAAGAGATGGTCTTCTCCCTGACAGCCATCAGTCGCTACATTGAAGACTTTGAGCTCTACGAGCGCACCGACCGCAAAAAACTTCCGCTCGTCGAATTTGCACACGCCATCGTCCAGGTACACATGTCCTGTATCTACTCTTCGCTAACGCTCCAGTCCGACTTTTTCCAATTCTTCATCATCGCCATCGTCATTGGAAATGCAATAGCCGTCGGCGATGAAGCGCGAGTAATATCAAGTCAGACTGATATTGGATCCCCAAGATCTATGACCAACTTGATCTTGTGTTTATGACGCTCTATGTGATGGAATTTGCGATCAAGGTGTATGCGGAACCTGTTGGTTATTGGAGGAATCCGTATAATGCATTTGATTTTTGTGGTGATGGCGTTTACGGTGTTTCAGTGGATTGTGTTGATGGTGGTCTTTGATATGGAGATGGAATGGATTAGGGTGTTGTTTGTGAGTATTTGTGGGTTGTGATTTTTGTTGTTCTCTTTCCCGTGCCTTTACTTTATAAAATCCATGCCTTTTGCTTCTCCCATAACTGTTTTGATTTCATTATTGCATGTCTTCATGTCTTTAACTCAAATTTAGCGATGAAGACCTCTGACCTTTTTTCCTCAGCTCTTCGAGTCATCCGCGTTGTCCGTATCTTCTCCTTCATCCCTACCCTGCAAGTCGTCGTCACAGCCTCCTCCGCACCCTTCGTCGCAACGCCGTTGACATCCTAATCCTCCTCCTTCTCACTATGTTCATCTTTGGCGTGCTTGGTCACTATCTTTTCGGTCAGGTTGAGACCAACACAGCATACCAAGATTGGGGGACGCTTGGAAATGCGTTCATGACGTTGTTCATCTACGTTTGTGTAAGTATATTCGTTATGGGACTAAGGTTGCTGAACCTTACAAAAGGGAGATGGATGGGTGCCGTATCATGAACGGTTGGATAATGAGGGTTATGCGGGCAGTGAGATGTTCTCGGCAGTTTTCTTTTTATTGGGAACTTTATTATTGCGAATTTGTTTGTGGGTGTTATTTGCCAGGTTAGTATTTATATCATCTCTTTTTTTTATTGCTCTATAATACACGTTGTACTCTATTCTTTGTCCTCTGAATGCTCATACTGACAGCACTGCTTTGATTTTGTCTCCACGTAGAATATTCGTGAAGCAACTGAAGTTGACAAAGCCGAAAAACTCCGTAAACGCAAGATCGCGAAAATGATCAAACGGGAGCTTTTCCTCCGAAAACAAAGACAAGATATGAGTCAGCTTGTAGCGCAGGTAAAAACAGAATCCTCTCATCTTTGTTTGTTCGCTCATACAATTTAGACGTTCAATACAAACCGAAATTTTCAAGAACTGCTGAAAGAATTGGTTGGGACGTTGAGACATGAAGATGTCGTACCCATGACACATATCGCGTGTAATCTGACTTGGCTGGAAACTTTTGTAGTCACATTAACACATCAGGTGAGCTTACTCAATCGTTGTACAAATGGACTTAGTATATTGTTGAAAGGAAAACACAATGTATAGGTGCCAACAATTACATTTTGCAATAGCAAACGTTCTCGCTGAGTACGGTGCGTGGTACATTCTTAAATCACTTTAGCGACTGACAATACTGTTTTTGATACTTATTAGTTGATCGACGGTTAAAGTCACGTATGAAGCAGGATCGGTAGCTCTGTGATTTCTCTACTTTTTTAGCCTGCTTATGTCTCGGTGCGCTGGAGAGGAAATCGACGCCGTGGGAGAAAACGTCTATTGTGTTTGATAGCTACATTCCAACCCACATGTTTGTTACAATTGTACATATATCTTTATATACGGCCAAAATATAAACACTTTTATTTTGCATGAGAAAGCTTTTAGCTAATTATTTTACAAAGGTTTCTTCTGCAGCAGTTTTCTTCACGAATGCAAATGAGATTATTAGGGGAAAAGAGAGCGAATAATGCAAAAAGAACCTTTAATGTTTGCTGGTCTGTTAAAAGTGAAAACCAAAGTTTGAGAAAGTGCCTTATAAAACTCAGGCGTGCCTCAGTGCCGGATAAAATACCCTTTTCGAGTCCAAGATCATAATATGTAATGGATACCATAATTTCGATACATATTCCGACTATTTTCTTCATATATTTTAAGTAGAAGAAGGAAAGGTATAAATAGGAAACGGCTTTGGGTAGAAAATATTATTATGTATATTAACTTAAACTATTGAATTTGAGAATCTCGGGGTATTACTAAAAGAGAGCAAAGACAGAGAGGACAAGGACCACGATAGCTGTCTGTCCGCTAAACCTTCCTGTAGCAGCAGCCCCACTCTCAATAATATTAGTCATAGTGGGCTTTACAGACGTGATGGTTGTAGGGAGAGTGGTGGCGGTCACCGATGATCTGCATGAGGTGGTGGGGGTGACGGTAGTAGTCTTGGTCAAAGTTGTGCAAGAAGAGGTAGCGGAAGTCATCGCAGTCGAAGTAGTTGCGGTGACCGTAGTAGAGGTCTTGGAGATGATTGTGGTGGACGTGGTGGACGTGGTTGACGCGGGAGCAGTTGTGGAGGAGGATGTAGAGGGACACTTGACCTTGACAAGTGAAGGATCCTTGCATTGAGAGGCCTCAAAGATGCAACCATTCATGTATTGCTGTCCGTCGGAGCCGCAAGTTGGTCCATCGGGGGAGGGAACGAGCTTGCAGTAAAAGTTATCGCACTTGGGCGGGGAAGTTGGGGTCGCGTTAACAATGGCGATAGAGGCGATGAAAGAGGCCAGGATCAAAGTGGAAGAGACCATTTTGGGTGATTTTAGTGTTAAGGGTAGCTGAGAGACTGTTGTTTGTTATTGCTTGTTGTTAATATTGAGAGAAGTGAAGGTATAGGTCAAGCATTTATACGGAAAGTCGAAACGATAGACTCAGAAACGAATTCCGTGGATAGGTGCCTCTGGCGGTGTTGAACATTCCAGCGATAGAGGCTGATCGATGTGAAGAAGTTCAGGAGGGTGCTTTCCTGAGCCATATTCTTGCCTTTTTTTTTTCGAGGCGGTGTTTGTCAGTCAGGCCAAATACTCTTTGGAGCAGATGGATATCAGGTAATTTGAAGGTTGCGTAAGAATAACAAGACACAGGTAGCTTCTCTCTCTCTGCCATTGCGGTACATGAATCCCTCACACTGAGTTGGATGTCCTCCTTCTACAGGTGATCGAACTTTCTAAGTGAACTTTTAATAAAAGTTACCCAACACACCGCCTATCCTGTGCATCTCTCCTTTCTATTCTCATTAAGAATGTGAACACATTCGTATGCCTATGGTCCCTGCGTGATCCGTCGCTCTGTTGAAAGCCCCTCAATACCTTAACAGCTTGTTTGAGTTTAATGTGGCCCAGCAACCTGACAAACTTGATATTGATGAAGGCCTTGGAAGCATGTGAATAATGAGAGGTAGTGTATCGAGAGCAAAGGCAAGTGCTGAGGTTTTAAGTCGAGGCTGGAGGAGGGCTGACGAGCTGGTGAGGTCGAGTAGGGCAGTTAGGGTAATCCGGTCATTGGTCGATCGGTTCATACTCACGTTCCGCTACATGTTCCTTAGCCTCTCTCAACGTATCTTCCTTCGCCCCTCTCACCGCGCCTCAAAAGACAGCGAATGGATAGTCTTCGATCCAACATGAAACTTCTGACCTAATCATGAGTCAAGTGGATGAGCGGATCACTTGAGCAGCCTCTCGCGATCCACGCCCCAGCATACAGTATGCTTTCTTCTTGAAGTGAATATAAAATAGCATGAGTGCTTCGTCCATTTTCCCTATTTTCACATTGCACATATCCATCTCAGCCATTACATTGCACACATCCATCTCAGCCATTAAATCCTAATCTATCCCCTAGCTATCCCCTCAAATCATCATCACCCATTATGCATCACAGCACGTCTGCCATTCTCCTCTATACAACTAGCCTTCACTTTACCATCATTCCGATCTAGCATCATTGACATCACACTAGCATACTGAAACGGCACGGCCATGCTAGGCATCCTCCACCGCACACACTCGCTTTATCAACAATCACATAAGGCCGTATTCCTCAGATCAAGGCACTTCTTAATCAAGCATGGCTTTCTCGCTATACGACGGATATCTGCCATAGTGTTATTCCGTGATCGTCATTATTAGGAGGTAATTATCCACTTTTGAAGTTTGGCCTCTCATTCAATACTTCTATAATCATTCCACGAATGGCATTGCTGACACTTATTCTCTTTGAATTAGGACCGGGTAGAGTCGAAGATTCCTATAGGTCCTTTATAGGTCTTCTGCCATTGAAGGATGACATGGTACCTCTCCGAAACTGCTAAACGTTTCGCTGTTGTTCGAAGGCGACTTGGGAGATGAGCTCTTCTCTGCGGGAAAGGCGTCCATGGCATCTCTTCGAGAATGTCCCTGCCGTGACGTAGCACCTTCGTGGTAGCTAGATCGCCGTCAACCGGAGTAAGAACTTTTCATGGAACATCCTCTTCCAAAATACTTGGACCGTCAGCTAAAATATTGTTTTTATATAACAGGCCCGGGCGGCGACTACAAGCCTCCAAGATGTTTTTGACACTCTGAGAGTAGCCAATAGCTCTAGTGTTGTCGAATCGTCTTCGCGCCGAGACGATGGTGCACAGCTCCGGAACCGTAAAACGTTCCAGTCGACGTGTCGCTCCGTCCGAAGACGGCGAGGAGACCGTTGCCCTTTGCGAGGAAGTTTTTAGCGTCTCGCCGAGTGGAATGATGGACTCCCGTCGTAAGGTAAGTGGAATTTCTATCTCTCAAAGAGTTATATTTATTTGATATTGAGTTGTGTACTGTGTGTTGGCTCTGTTTTTTTTTTTTAATATGGGGAATTGAGGTGGTCAATTGGTGGGTGTGTGTAGGTAAAGGTCTTTTATATTTCTTATATTCTTTAGGTTGATGTTAGTGGTGTTGAGAGAATTGATTCTGAAGTGGGAATTTGGATATTGTGGACATTACATAGTATAATATTATAATTCATTTGCCTAAGATTTATACCTCAATCTATTGTGTAATTTCTATATAATAGGAGATGGAACATTTTTTTTATCGCCCCATTACATCCGGCTTTCATTATTCTCTGACATTCCTGCAAATGTCGAATAATGAAGAGTAAATATAACTTTCTACTTAACACATTTTCAATTAAAGTTAATAACTACATTAATATGGAGTAAGAGAGAAAGATGAAAAATTTAAACAGCGATTCTTTAAATTCTTGATCATGCACTCGCACTTATATATAAAAATAGTATGACTTTCTCGGTATATACGAAAATACATCATCTTTTTGCTATTTTCGTACCGATAAAGACTTGAAGATGGGAAAGAAGGAGGGAGGAGTTTTGCTTCATCTATAAACATATTTGGCCTGATCTGACAATATTATGGAAGAATGATATGAATTTTCTAATGTTTAAGCGAATTTCAAGTGTATCGACGACTTGAATAGTTATCACCGTTTAAATAAGCCCGAACAATTGCTTAATCACCGTTTACCACCTCTCCGGGCTCTCTCTCCCTTATTCCCTCCAACAGTCTTCCCTCCATCCCTTCTCCCAGAATGCATATCCACTCTGGCCGCAACATTATCGGCGACCCATAAACCTCCCTCTCCTGTGCCCCAATCCTCTCCTTGGCCTTCCATGGTGTATGCACAATATCTCCTCCAAGCCCTTTCAACCCTCCTACCCAAGTCTTCACATAATCCCCTTGAGGATCATAATCCTTTGCTTGTTTAATCATATTGAATCGTCGGTCTTCACGAGGATCGTTGCCGACGCCTGCAACATATTGCCAGTTGAGATAGTTAGAGGCGGGGTCGTGGTCAAGGAGGAGGCTCTCAAACCATTCCGCCCCGAGACGCCAGTCGAGGAGGAGATCTTTTGTGAGAAAAGAGGCGACGTTTTGACGGCCGCGGTTTGACATGAATCTATGAAACATTTAGAAGAGACATGCATGTGGATCGTACCCAGTCTTTGCAAGCTCGATCATATTAGCGTCAACCCAAGGAATCCCAGTAGTCCCAGTTTTCCAATACTCAAATTGTGAAGCATCTCTTCTCCACTGAATGTTCTTATCTTTCGCGAAACCATCGAGATGGAATATCTAAATAAACAGTAAGCAAAAATACAATAACGACAATGCACCTTATTCCCGTATTTCAACGCCACAAACTTGAAGTAGTCCCTCCACAGCAATTCAAACCAAAGCCAATAAGTCCCATCATTACTCCCGCGTGCTCTTTCTACGCGTCTAAGCTCATGTACAACATATCGAGGCGACACCGCACCAATGGCAAGCCAAGGTGATAGCTAAATTCATTAAAATCACGCAAAGAACAAGAAAATTATACCTTCGAACTATACTCAGACCCTACAAGTCCATTTCTCGTCTCCTTATACGTATCAATCCGTTTCGATTCCCACAGATAACTCTCCACCCTCGCTTTCGCAGCTGTTTCACCGCCTTTGAATGGAAACGCGGTGCGTTGATCAATGTCATGTCCACCTTTTCCCAACAATATCCCCAACAAATCTTCTGCGTCTTGAGGACCATTCATAGTAACCGCAGGTACAGGTAACATCGTTTTAGGGATTTCGATGATCGGTCTAACACCCTCGTCACCTAATCCTTCCACGCGCTTCCGGAATTGCGTGTACACATCGGGGACTTCTCTCACATGAAAAGGGAGATCATCGCGATGCACCACAGTGCTTCCCCAAATCGGCTTGATAGGTACGTTGAGACGATTAAGTGATTTTTGAAGTTGGGCTTCTACGTCTGTTTCCTCGAATGTCACTTCCTCTTGGAAATAGACGCCTGTGACGCGGGTGTTGGGGTTGACGGATTTCAAAGTGCTGATGAGGGACGGTATAATGGTTTCAGGATGACCGTATCCGAGAAGGAGGTTGCTTCCTTTTGATTTAAGGGTCTTTTGAAGGTCGTTAACGGACTCCAAGATAAACCTACAGAAGGTGAGTAATTGAAGAGGGCTCAATTGCACCTTGACCGATGTGATCCGCATTTGGGAAGTTTAAAGTGCCAGGTTAATGGTGGTTCGAATCCCGGGGAGACTCCAGTGTTAAGCTTTGAGAGATCGTATTGCCTTGGATCAAAGATGTAGATTGGGAGAAGGTGAGTTTGCGCCTTTTGAGGAAAGAGCGGCGTTGAGAGTTGGATTGTCATGGATGCGGAGGTCGTTACGGAATAGGAGGATGGATACGTTCATGTTGACGATGGATGAGTAGTGATGCTTTAAAAATGATGGAGTGAGAGATGATGGCTCGTCTGGTTGATATGAGCAGCATTCAAGTTTTTGAGCAAACAGATCGCAATAAATGTACGAATGACAATTCTCAGGTACCTAAACAGCTCGAGACCTCATTGCTTGCTTGGTTGTTTCCAAGCGCCAGATATATGTTGAGCACGTTGATTTGACCTGACTTCGCGGTCGCGGTAATCTGCGTGATAAGGATAGCGCGTAAAGGCAAAAAATCAATATTAAACAAAAGTTGCAGGAAACAAGAATAACTGGACCTAAATATCCCGAAGCAATTTAAATCTCGTACTTTGCAATTGCGCAAGGCTATCCTGCTATTCCTCAATAATTAAGTTCTTAAAGGTCTCTAAAGATATGGTGTTTGAGACCTCCTTTGCTAGGTCTTTGGGGTTGGATTTGTCATGTTTTAGGTGGAATTGTCCAGATCGGCTATTAGGTATCACACCATCCCTGTTGCTTTCAAATCGACTCCGTAACCTGGCCCTTATTCTTATTTCATCGGAAAAACTCCATCACCTCCAACAATGCTCAAGATGCCATCCGTCTACGACTTCAACCTCAAGAGCCTTCTCGGTCAGGACATTGCGTTCTCAAAGTACCAGGTATTTTTCTGTAGCATTGCTCCATGTATGGTGTTGCCGATCTTCTGATCCATGCATACAGAACAAAGTCCTCCTCATCGTCAACGTTGCCTCCAAGTGCGGTTTCACCAAGCAATACACCGGTCTTGAGGTAAGGACAATACACTTCCTTTTCCCCTTCTCCCGTCATCTCCTAACCCCCCTGTAGACTCTCTACAAAACCTACCAAGCACAAGGCCTTGAGATCCTCGGTTTCCCCTGCAACCAATTCGGCGCTCAAGAGCCCGGCACCGCTGAAGAGATTGTTGAATTCTGTTCAAGGACGTATGGTGTGTCGTTCCCGCTCACCGCCAAGGTTGATGTGAATGGACCTAACGAGACACCCGTTTACAAGTTCTTGAAGTCTGCGAGTGGGAACACTGCGGACATTGTATGGAACTTTGAAAAGTTTTTGGTGGACAAGGAGGGGAATGTGAAGAGGTTCTCGCCAAAGGTTACCCCTGAGGAACTTGCACCGCAGATTGCGGCGTTGTTGTAAGATGGGTTGGGTGGAAGGATATGTGTATTTTTGATTGTTGAAAGCTTAACACGACGGCTCATAAAAACCAGCCTTGGTTTTATTCATTCCTTGCCCCTATGCTCTTCTACCTATAGTATCAATTCCATAATGATCTTTCCATCTGGTCGATATCATCCATTTCACGGTTGAGCCGTTGGTAAGACAAACCCAAGATCTCTTGAAGCGTTGATAAAGATCATGTCCACGACCTCACCCTCTCACCCTCAATCCGCCCTCTCCTGGCTCATCCTTCGCTTCGATGGCTCCACACTCGGAACATCCGACAGACTTATGCGTGTCGCCCGCCTAATAAAGTAAACATCCCCTCTCCCACAACCTATTCACACAGCACCCAGGTCCGCAACATCCCACCACAACGTTGCCATCATAGTCGAAGGCATGCGTATGCCCGTTGTAGGCTCCACAAGAGCAAGGTAATCCTTACCACACCACTATCCTCTGACATTTGAACAGGTTAACCAAAATCATCCGCATGGCCGTCCGCGCCACGCATTCCCGGTACATTGGCCGGATTGCCGAATTAGAGAAAGACCATGTGCAGCTGTTACGTAGGGCTGTAAAAGATTGTAGGTATTGGGATGATGCTGAAAGGGGGATCATGATGGGGTTATATGAGGTCAGGGAACTGTTAAATGCCGTTAGGGTAAAGAGCCGCTTTTTCTACTATGATTAATTCGGTACAGGTTATTGGTGAAATCCCTCCAAAGTCAAGCGACTTGATTTTGTCGGCAGGAGATAGGATGGCGGCGAGGATTGTTGTAGCGGCTTTGCAATCTCTTGTAAGTCTTACCGTCTACCCGTGCACTTTTAAGGTTTAAAAAGAATGTACCTGCAACATACATTGATGCATCTAAAATGGCGGATCCTTACCACCCATACCCCGTCACCGATGAATTCTACCAAGACGTTGCTGGACGTGTTTCCAACGCGGTACAAACCGCCAACAACGAAGGATGTGTGGCAGTCGTGACAGGTACATCTACAACCGGTTCTCCAGATTTGACACTCATATAGGTTGTTTTGGACCTTTCCCATCCCCCTTCATCTCTCCTACCAAACACACGGTTCGACGTATTCCACGTACCTCGCCACGCTTTTATCGCCACGCCTCCCGAACGCGAACCTTTTTTTAGTGAACCATCACGTCACGGCGTTGTACACGGCGGATCCCCGTATCGTCCCCAACGCTCGCAAGATCCACCGATTAACGCCAGACGAAGCGGGGGAATTGAGTTTAATGGGGGTTGGCGCGCATCTTGTGGGATTGACGGATGCGAGTATTGTTGGGGTTGATGATGTGGAGAGATGGGTTAGTGGCGTGAGAGATGTTTGGGACGGTTGTTGGAGAAGGGGAGGGGAATGGGGAGGGGTGGACGGCGCTTGTGCATAGAGATGAAGTAACGGTGTTTACAATTAAGGCTAGCGGTATAGAGAAGGAGGAGGAAGGAGGTGGAGGGACTGGGAATAGCGATACGTTGAGGATGTTGCCGGAGGTGATGGATGTTGTGGATAGGAGAGGTGGAGTTGTATGTGCGGTTGTTATGGGGTTGAAAAGTATTTCTTTGGGGGTTGCTGTCAAAGATCCGGAAATTCTAGATATAGAAGGGGACGATGATGATGATGAAGATGATACCCCTCGCGTTCTTAAATCCAAAGTCACTCAAGCTAAACGTGACGACCATATTCTCGCAGATATGTCAACATTACCGGGGATTGGCGTGACGATGCGACGGGATGTCGCGCTGTTGACGCTTATTGGGAGACGGAGACAAAAGTTGGGATCTTTGGAGATGCGTGGGAGAAGTGCTTGGGGCGCTTGGAAAGGCAGGAGTGAACGTTGTGATGTGTTCACAGGTTTTAGGAGGCAGCGGGATATCGGTTGTGGTGGATAAGGAAAAGGAGCGGGAGGCTGTGACTGTTGTTCATGATACGTGTTTCCCGTGTAAAGATGTTTTAGAAAACTAAATTGTGATTGATGGAGTTTCGTCACTTGGATATAGGTGTTTCCGGGTTTAAATGTTACAAGGAACAGTTTTAAGAAATAATGGCGCCGATTCCAAAAAAAACAAGGTTGTTCGGACAACCAAGATTTGTCAGGAATCGGTGTTGGTTCCAATGTTGGACAGAGCACGCCATCATCAAGCCTGTCACCAAAGCTCTTCGCCCTTACTCTAAAGTCAAATCATGACGCTGGCTGAATCACCTCCATGGAGTCCGTCCACCAATCTCTCGTTGAGCGATTCTGCGATTGCCGTGGAACCTGTAGACGATGCTTGGATCATTGTAAGGATGGATGGAGTGACGATTGGATGTTGGGATGGGATGAGGAGAGTTGCCATGATGGTCAAGTAAGCGGCATTTAAAAGGGTGTAGGTTTGACTGTTGTCTAGAAACATGAGACGATGGTGTAAAGTTGCAGTTGTTGTGGAAGGCATACATTTTACACATTCGAAAACGTCAACTAGAGCAAGGTGATTTTCATCTATCCCAAAAAGTTGCTTGCCGTATAAGTTTTGCTTTCGTGGTTCCTACAACAATCATTGAATCTATAGTTAAACGAAAAAATACAAAAAAAAGACTAGCTCGTATTCGTCAAGAATCCCTTATTTCCCGGAAAACCGAACGAGACCGTGACAAAGCAACGCAGTTCCTTACATCCGCCTTGAACGAAGTTGAAAAAGACCATATCGACCTTTTACGAAATGCCCGTAAAGGGGGATGGAGAACTTTTAGAAAAGTTACGGAAGGACGCGGAGGATTTTATTAAAAAGAAGATGGTACATGTTTTGGAGCTTTTGAAGGCGGTAAAGGTGATTATTTTACTCTTTGTTTTCCACTATTCGGTTTTGTATCTTAATAATGTGCTTTTTGTCACTCGATAAAAGACTGTCGGTGAAATCCCACCTCGGTTCTGTGATGTCATCATGTCAACAAGCGATCAAATGGCTTCATATATTCTTACAGCTGTTATGAAGAGTATGGTATGAGTTCTATTCATCTCCACACCCTCATGTTTGTTATCTCTCTAAATTCTGTCATAGAGCTCACCGGCAACATATATTGACGCCTCTAAATCCGTCGTTTTCCCACTACGAAAGCGCAAACCCAGAATTTTACTCTGACGTATCCAATCATCTCATCTACTCCATTCAAACGTCCAACACGCAAGGAAGCATCCCCATCATCACTGGTAAACTTGTCTAACTTTATCGTATACTGAAACTCTTTCTTCAAGGTTGCTTTGGTCCTTTCCCACGATGCCATTCCATGCTCGATATCCACACCACACTTACGCAACAGCTCTCGCCACACTTCTCTCCTCTCGCCTCCCCAACACCCACGAATTATGGCTTATCAATGACGGCGTTGACGCCATTTTCACCGCAGACCCATTGATCGTGCCAGACGCGGTGCCGTTGAAATGCTTGACGGCCGAGGAGGCTGTGGAGATGTCGATAGGGATTGGAACTCTTATGATGCGGGGTAAAGATGGCGTGGATGAAGGATTTGAGGAGGGAACAGAGGTGCCTGTTAGAGTTTATTGGGATGAAGGACGCAGAGGATGCTTTCCGTGATGGGGAGGTGTGGATGGTGAATGGGGAGATACCGTTGGGGGAACCTTGATCGTGCCCTTCTCCAAGAAGATTAAAGGGGGAGAGGTGAGGGACGCTAGTGAAACGCGTGGTTCGAAAGAAATGGACGGCGGTGGTCTACCGAAAGGAGGTGACGGTGTATAGAGTAAAAGCAGATATGCATCCGGTGGGAGAACAAACGAGATCAGGGTTGTTGATGGAGAATGGAAACGCATTCACGATGAAAGTTCTCCCCAGAGTTCTCGAAATAGTTGAATCACATCATCGAACCGGTGTGGGGTGGTGACGGGGTTCAAATCGGTTTCGGTGGTGGTTGCTGTGAAGGATGCAGAGATGGCGGTTGCTCTGGAAGGGTGTGGTGGGGTGATTGAAGAGGATATGGATGGTGATAGTGGGGTAGGGACAGGGTGCACCTGTGAGGTAGGGTGTATGGAAGCCGAGGATGGAATACTTGGGGATTTAAAGAGGTTGGGGGTCGCAACGATGGAAGAGTTGGCGCTTGTGACGTTAGTTGGAGGAGCACGGGGTGATGGGAATGGAGTTGGGAGGTTGGTGGAGCCTGTTGAAAGGGGAGGGAGTGAACGTGGAGATATGGCGTTCAGGTTCTTGGAGGGTGTGGGATCTCGGTTGCGGTAGACAGGGAGCGCGTTGATGACGCGTTGAGGTTGGTGCATCGGTTGATCTTTTGTTCATGATTATTTATTATCAAAACGTTTTATTTTAATAAACCTTGATGATGTATTTATTTATTACCATAATAATGGGTATGTTTATATCAGGGCAGTTACAGCGATGAGTAATTCTTCTTGTTTTGGAGTATTTTAATTGTTTGTTGACTCTTTTGCCATAAAAGCCCTCTCTCTGTTTGTCTGGATGTCCTGGACATGCATGAATGTAACACAAAAGTAAAGCTTGACAAACCCGTTGCTTGGAGAGATCGAGTGTACTCTTTGCAGCCACCAGACATAATATAAATAAAATATGATCTGCCAACCAGCTGTATAGATAAAGTTCCCGCCTGGCCCATGTCAAGCAAATTTATTATTCTTATTTTATTTATTTATTATTGATTGAGAGAGAGAGAACAAAGCGTATAATAATAAAGCAACAAGCAAGCAATAATAATCCCAAACCAACCAACCAACCAACCAATAATTAATTATTAAAGACGCAAGCAAAAAAGCAAAGCGCTGACATGTATTATGTACATCATTAGGTAATTATTTATAAAATAATAATAATTATTATAATATTTAAATAGTACTATTTATTATTTACTATTTAAAAATCTGATAGAAAAAATCCATCTCTCACTCACTCACTTATCACACACCCTGGTCCGTCATTGCTCCTCACACCCCCTTGTCCTTGCAAACCCCCTTCTCTTTTAAATATATTTATCCCACGGGTCCAACAACCATCCTCTTTCCCACTCCTCTACCTAGCCTCAATTATCTATTACTACAATATCAACTTCTTTCCCACCTTGCTCACTTTTAACCCCTTGCCGTCTTCACACATCTCACCCGTCAAAGTCCAGTTCATCCCATCAACGCGCAATCCAACACTTCTCCTCAGTACCTTTTAGACACTCAACAACACCCCGACAAACCAGTCCGCTGGGAAAGGCTTCTCTCTTCCTTGAACCAGCTCTTGTGACATTTTGCTGGATCCAAACTCTCGCTGTGGCGCAGGAGACCCATTATTAGAGGTGTGCGTGAGCCATCCTCAGCGTTCCATTCTCAGCCAGACAATCATACCCCTTCAAGGACAGCATTCACTTGCGTTCAGTCTGGACATACCCGCTTCGTTTCAATAGATTACACAGTTTTGAGGTAATGTGAATGCTATGAGAACTCCTGTCTGCTTGAAAGGGACTGCAGCTACGGCTTTTGGTTCTTGCGGCGTCTTGCCTCCCCTTCCCCCGTAAACCCCCTCTTGATTCCCACACAATCGCAAACTTCAAGGTGCCGCCAACATACATATATGATTCATGTCATGTGATGGACATCATGCAGCTCTGGATGGGATTTGATGCCGGAGGCACCTTTACCGTTGCAAACGCGGTGTTTGTGTTGTATTTGTTGGTTTCAGACGCATTCGTTTTTGTTTAGCGCTCTCTTGCACTTGTTGGTGCTGTGCACGGATCAAAGCATCACTCTTTCCCCCTTTTTTCTTTTTTTTCTTTTTCGAAAATGAAATTTTATTTGCCGCCTGAAAAACAATTAAGCCAAAATTCCAGCTCCGCCCTAAAGTGGGTTTTGGGAGATGAGCCTCACACCAGCTGCTGATTCTGGAATGACTGACTGGCTGACTGTGTGCATAACTTTCGACACTTCGGAGAATAATCTCTGCCCCTCTATTTTCTGCTTTATCTTTCAACTGCATCACCCCCCCCCTCGCTTCTTGCCTCCTCTCCTCTCGTGCACACTCTCTCTCTCACAACGAGGCAACTTCTTCTGTCTCTGGAGACGCTGCATTATTCTTAACAGCAACACTCTATCTATCACTGTTGCTTTTCCAATTACCAAGTCACACTTATCTCTTTTCTCTGATATACTATCATCATATTACGCTGTGCGTCACCATAGTGCTGTGCCTCATCCTGAGCTCCAACGCTAACTCTTTCTTTCTTGCCATCAATAGAGTTTTTTACATACATAACTTTACGACTGAAAATATGGACTCATCTAACGATACCTACCGTGAGGACCGGACTTCCTCAAAATACTCGAAAGCCCCCATGTCGCCTTCCAGCCCCAACGACAACTTGCAGCATTACGACGACGACGACCAAGACTCCAGCCAAGAGAGCTACTTTTTCGGTGGGCACCGTCGGACTCATTCAGGACGGCGCCATTCGTTCACAGAAGGAGCCACTTCTTCACAGTACAGTCTCGGTCTGGAGGATCTTCTCAATCGCCAGCAATCAGCGGCAGAAGTTTTAGAGGCCTTTAACGCAGGGTCAGGCAACCGCATGGCTGAGGAGGATGGATACACTGCTGCCGACTACGCAGCTTATGCCGCCGCTTCTGCGGCTTCCACAAGGCGCTATGGCAACCTCTCGGATGGTTACGGCGACTTTAACCCAGCTGCATTTAACAACCACATGCATCGGAGCATGTTGGCATCTGGAGGCATGGATCCAGCATCACAGCACGCTTTCCTTGCAGCAATGAGTGGAGCCGCATTCCCTGGCTATCCCATGCCAGCCTCGTCTCCGTTCATGGCAAGCCCCACCGGTATGGCGTCAGCCGCTCGCCTCGACGGTAATCGTCGAAACAGGAGAATTCCACGAGCACAGTCCATGACGAACCTGGCCGCCGCAGCTGCCGCAGGTGGATCTCCATTTTTTGGCATGACATCCCCAGCATTCCCAAACTTCCGTCCTCACCACCCCCATCTTCCCAACTCCCCCATTTCTCCGAACATGCCTGGCGCACATCCTTACATGTTTTCCGAACAGCAGATGTTTGAAGCCATGTCGCATTCGCATGCATTCAGCCCATTATCTTCGTACTATTTGAACGCTGCCGCTGCCGCCGCACAAGCATCTAATGCAGCCCAATTTAGAGCCGCTGCCGCTGCTGCCTCTGCAAACCCGCCAGCATCCAAAGCTTCATCCTCCAAGCCTAACACCGCTTCAGTCTCTGCGACCTCCAGCAGGCCCGACGATCCGCGCTTTTCAGATTCTGACGTCAAGCTCCTCAAGGCGGCAGAGAGGATTGCAAAGGCGCAATCATCGTCGTTAAATAACGTGCAGAGTGAGGCCGAGGCTGCCTCAATCAGGGATAGACATCGTCAGGCGCTGGCGGAAGCTGCTTTGTACACTCAGTCTCAACAAGCCGCTGCTGCTATCACTGCGGCAGCGTACGCTACACTTTCGCCTTCTTCGAGTACTCCTGGACGTCGATCGTCGTCGCAGGGTAGAGGGAAACGCTTGGTGGTAGGATTTCTCCAAGTATGTCTCAGGGTAGAGTTCAGCGTAGACCCATGTCACCTTCTCCTACCAGAATGGAAAGCTCATCCGAGGCTGCTGGGAATGGAGGTATTGGAGCTGGCGTTGTTGGCATGATGGGGAGGACGAGGCGTGGAAGCCTGAGAGTTCAACGGAGGCCGTCGCTTGCCTCTCTTGACGTTGCTGCTGCCAACAGAATTCATAGTGGTGGAAGCGGCTCTGGTCTTCCGGACTCACCGGCTGGTCTCTGGGCTGAGCCTTCGACGCCATTCTTCTCTGCTGGGGAGGAGGGTGGGCATGGGACGGGGTCGCCTGAGAATAGCGCTGAGGGCTCGTGTGGTGAGGAGATTGAGGAGAGAGTGGGAAGATTTGCTACCGGAAGGCCAAGAATTGTTGGGAGGAGGGGTGGGAAGCACAACTGGATGGAGAGCGATGAACCGACGTCCGCTTCTGCCTCTAACCCTGCACCTGCTCCTCCTGTTCAGAAGAGACGGAGGTCGGGTGCGTCCTCTGCCACCATGGGTGCTCTTACTGCGAATGGACGGTATGAGTGTCAGTGGCCGAATTGTGCCAAAACGTTCTCGACTAGGTATGTAACCCTTTGATACGTTGGCGTCCACATCTTGTTACTTGCTCAGCCATTTACTGATTCGTACTTTTTTTAAATAGTGGCCACTTGTCTAGGCACGCTAGGATTCATCTTGGATTTAAGCCTTTCGAGTGCGATTATCCTGGATGTGATGCACGGTTCTCTCGAAGCGACAAGTATGTTCCCATTTTAGCTCTTTGACAGCATCATTTGGACATACTAATTATTTATTTGCAATTTCCAGCCTTCGCATGCACCGTAAAACACATGACAAGGAAAGTCATCGGATGCTCCTTCTACTCCCATTAACGCGGTCCGAATTGATGATATTGAATTTGACGACGAACTTATTAGCGGTGGCTCGAGGTGTGCTAGCCCCGTTGACGACGAGGAACCCCAAATGCACCATCCTTCTCAGCATGTCCAGCTGCTTACCCTTCGCCAATCAATACGCCTGCTATGAAGTCGTCGGCCAGGATGGGTCGCAAGGCTGTAGCCAGTAAGAACCAGCAGCAGAAGAATGAGCTAGAAGCGCAACAACAGGAGCAAGCTGAGCAAGCTCAGCAAGTGCATATGCAATTCCTTCAGCAGCTTCACCCGATGGCGGCTTACCTCCAGCAAGCGCATGCTCACGGATTTTTCCTTCCCAACTCCACGATGCCAGCATCCACGAATGTATCAGCCCTGGCCTCGATGAATCCTTCGATGGCGCTCGAGCTTCAATTGATGGAGGATGCGATGGGCGGGACCGACGGTGCGACGACTTCGACGTTTGATTTCGGTGGAATCGGTCGGCCATGGCTGCCGTGGACTTTGACGAATTTTTGAAAGACGCTACTGAAACTGCGCCGACTACCTCTCGCGACGCTTGTGACGATGATGATGCGCGACAATGGCTTTCTGGCGACGCTGAGGATGAAGAGCAGGAGGGTGAGGAGGATGTTGATTCAATCGATGGTGGACGTCGTGATGATGACGGGCGTATGATTATGTCAGTTGATGAGACTCCGCTGGCGCCTCCTATGGCTGCTCCGACGCCCATGTCTGCCTTTAGAAAAGGAAGTGGGTTTTTGAGATTTGGAAGGCGGAGGCGCTTCGGCGAAGAATGTATCGTCTCCTGGTGCCGCACAGAACCTTGGAGAGTTTGGATTGAGGATGGATGCTGATGATGCGGAGGTGAAGAGTCGAGCTGGTTTTAAACAACGACTTTTTTTTCTTTTTGGTTGCAAAGATTGAGCTTTTACACTTTGCTTTTTTGTGTCGCCGCGCTGTTTTTATAAACGTTGACCCTTTTTTTATTTTGGCTCCCAACTTTTTGTTTTGTGTGTACATGCGTCCCCTTTATGATGTTTTTGCTTTTTAAACTCCCACCTCCAAATCCCAACTACTCTTTTTTTATCATTATGCATCACTATCTATATCGATTTTGATTTTTCTTGCATATACAGACGACTTTTTTTTTTTTATTCTTATCCTTTTTTTTTTTTTTGATTTTTGGCGGCCTTGCAGTAGCCCAACATTCCTATCTTCTTCACTCGATCTTTTATGTTTTGTTTTTGCTTGCCGCGAGGTACAAAACTGTTTTACACACCTTTTACTTTACTTGCTCCACCGACTATTATTATTTTACTTTAAACCCAAAACCCGTCCTTTTATTCTTGTTTTTTCAGCGAAGTTTTTTTTTATACCTTAAACCTTCTATGGGCCCTCGACTATCATTTTTATATCTTGCGCGAGTGTGCGCTTTGGCATTCTCTCTCTCTCTCTCACTCTCTCTCTTTCTCTCTTTCGACTTGTTTTTTTTAAAGAACTGGCTGCGGTGCTTTTAGACGCGTCCTTTCTCTTGCTGGTGTGTTTTTTTTTGTTCTCGACTTTATATAATTTTTTTTGCGTCTTTACGTGTGATATATATTGGACTTGACGAGCGGTTGTTTTTTATTATCGGAATAATAGTAAAGGCCACACTCTCTGTGATGATGTTTATTTTATAATTATTGTTTTACCTGAATAGGCAATGGGAACTGAAATTGTCACATGCTTTAGATTTGTGTAACATATTTGTATGGGTACAAGGAAAGTGATTTCGACGAATCAGATCACTCAATTATCAGTCTGTGTAATATTAAAATAAACTTTATTTTAGGAGATGATGATTGTCCGATAATGGGCCGAAGGAAAGTTTTTGTTTCTTGTTGTTTGTTTGTTGGTGTCTATCAATCAATGAGGATATTTATTGGAGTGAGTGCGCGTCGGATGTATGCTGTTTGATGTGTGTGTGTCTGTGTGTGTATGTGAATATTTATAAGTAGGTATATGCGTTTGGGTGGTGGTGGTGTGTGGTTGAATGAATGAATGAATGAATGAATGAATGAATGAATGACCCCGTTCAAAGCCTCCACGCTTCTTCTAGCACGTTGTTTCTTCCGTCGTAACCCTCTTGTACATATATAAATATAGCATGTGCAGAGTGACTCGTGAGTGAGTGGAGGAATGAATTGAATCGCAGGCTCATCGGAAAGATAACTATGGAACAAGGGGGGCTCATCAGGTAAATGGGTGAAATACGCAGAAGGGGAAGGAAGGCAGGGTATATGAAAATTTTCATCTGTGTTAGGTTTTTACCTTTAAAACCCACCACCTCGCACACACACCGAATAAATAATAAAAACCTCAGCTTTAAACCCCACCTTTTGTACTTATTACTGTCCCTCCCTCCCTCCATCGAGTCTTCTTTGACCATCAAGTCCTCATCCTCCCCACTCATCCATCACGCATACGCTTTAGATCAATAAACGAAGAACGGGTGTCAAGAGAGGGCCTCATCCTTTTATAAACAAGGATCGAGTTCTCAGCCTTTGCCAAGCTTGGTGGTGAGTCTACTTTCCCCATCCCAAAAGTTTCTTTTAAATGAGGGAAAAAACTTTTTTTCTGCGTGCGTGAAAGTGCAAAAAGAGACTGAATGCCTCGGTTCCCGCAGAAACCTCTCAAGCGACCCATCCAGGAAACTGAACAGGAGAAACGATACGAGGACCATCGACCACATTTGTTACGAAAGGCTTCAGTGGGGTTTAGGAGAGACGGCAAAATGACGATTCCACCATTCACCGTATTACCATCCACTTCAAGGATTGCATCCTCGTCAGGGTCGGATACGGCATCCGTTGCGTCAACGGAAAGATTGCCACCTGTTCCAATGCATCTGATGAACCGGTTTATTCCACTCTCGGCGTCGGGTGGGGAATACCTTTTTGCGAGTGTTGAGGACCATGTGTTGAATGTGAGGAAGGGGAGGCCTTTTGTGGATGTGGAGACGGTGCTCTCTTATCCTATTGTGTTTTCCGAGGCAGTTGTGCTTGTGACATTAAAGGCAAAGGCGAGGAATCGGGGACGGGGGAGGTTTATGTTGATGTTTGGGAACATGTTTGGGGCGGGGTCGGCGAACAAGTCGAGACAACGGAGAGCGTCACCGTCACCTTCGAGGCAGAGTAATGCAAGTAATGCAAGCACGTCACCGACTTCACCGTCATCCACTGCAACCGACTTTTCGTCATCTTCGGATACAACAAGGTCGCCTTCCCCCACACCCACGGGTCGTCGGTCCCTTGCGTTACGACCCCGTTCATCCCCGAATCTCGCCTACTCTGCCTCTCGAGATAGTTTATCCTCATACACCCCATCGATACCTCATGATGCCTCTGACCCGATTCTAGCGTTGGGGGAGGGGAGGGTGGATTTCAAGATTGTGAGTCCGAGTCAGACGTTTGCGGCGAGGACGGAGACTGTTGCTGCGTATCAGATGTTGAGGACTGTGTTGGAGAGGGAGAGGGGGAAGGCGTTGATGGGGGATGATGGAGGGGTGGAGGTGATGGATGGACGGAGTTTGTTGAGGAGTTTGAGAGATGCTGATGACAGTAATACCACTTGTGCGAGTTGTGGGGCTGAGGAACCAGAGTGGGTTGCTGTGGAGAAGGAGAAGATGTTGGCGTTGATTGTTTGTGAGAGTGAGTACTTTGTTTATTACTTTGTTGGTCTCAGTGTAATTGGGTTCTGACTTTATTTTACGATTTAGACTGTAGTGGATACTATCGCAGTAAACCCAACTTTATGGTCAGGTCCTTCCTATACGACGTTTCTCTATTCCAACAAACCGCCAGCCCATACTACCAAGCCGTCTCGACCGCCTCCAACGTTCAATCTTGTCTTCGTCTCATGCAAGCTGAACGCGCAGCAGCAGCAGCAATGGAAACCTCTGACTCTGACTTCCCACCCCTTGAACCCTCATACTCCATGTACGCCACCGCCAACCCTTCCTCTGGTCCCGTTTTAAAGCTCCAACGCTCACGAACGCTGCTGAGTGGTCGTCGGTCTGGACCGTCGTTGCAGAGTGGTTTCGTGCATGGACATGCGAAAAGCATGTCTGTCGATGTGATGATGGATAAGATGACGGAGGCGAGAAAGGCTTCACAACATGGTATCAAGGAGATTGTGGTGGAAGCTCCACCGGAGGGTTTGCCGGATTTGAGGAGACGGAGGTCGTCTGTTCATACGTCGACTCCAGCTGAGCTTGTTGGGGAGATGGAGGTGGAGCCTAGTTTGCAGGTGTTGGAGGGGAATCAGATCTCGAGAAGGTTTAAGAGCTTCTTGGGGGGGATGAAGATGAAGCCGAGGAAGAAGGAGGCGGCTACAGAATTACCGACGTTGGAGACGGTGACGGGTGAGGGGGTGGATGTGGCTGGACGTTGATCATGAAAAAAGTCTATGATGGTTTTTGAAGTGTCACTTGATTTACCCTCATTGGATTCTTCTATGTTTGGGTTCTTACATATCGGTTTTATGCTTTTTCTGTTCTGTACATATATATTTTTTGGTTTTTTGCTGCCTTATTCTATCACATTTATCATTTACGTCTATTTTCATCTACCCATTGCTAGTTAATGTTTTTCTTATCGGTGTCTCTATGATGTTGTCGCCTTCTTACGGCCTCTGGCTTGCCGTGTAGTTTTTCTTTTTGCTGCATAACGTGCGTGCCTCAATATATAATGAATGAACTTTTTTAAATGTGCAAACAACTTCAGGTTTGTCAGAAAACAAAAAACAAAAGAATCAAAAGATGTTTGCTAAGCGACATGCACTTGCTCCTCCGCCTGTTCCGAGTCAGCCTGAGCGCAAGTTCTCACAAGTTGTTACTGTCAAAGATCCAGAGTTGATTGTACGGCAGGTAAGGTCCACCTCCTTTCTTCGCTGGGGCATCAAACCATCCTCTTATTGATCATGCAATTAGACGGCATTGATGCAACTCACCCGACTCATCACTCAAATCAGTGAAATGGCGCTGTACGCTCATGAGATCTTTTCAGGTAAGCTTGCGTTATTTCACATCATTGAATCTGAATATGAGAATGATAGAGATAAACGAAAAGTCGTCCGCGAATGAAGAGAGGATTGAGAAAATCAAGGCGAGGGTTGCGAAAATGCAGGGGTTGTTGCCAAAAGTGGAGAGAGCGTTGATGGAGACACCTGTGGCGACGTCGTTGTCAGCTGAACGTTAGTATCTTTACCTTTTTTCACGATGAATTCGAGAGTCCTGTTAATGTTCTGGCAACTTAATGGATATACAGGCGTTTCTTTTCAACTTAAAACCTCACTCTCCACGAACCTCTTCACTAAATCCACCGAGCATCCTGCTATTCTCTCTCTCTACGAATCATGCACCCCTCCACCGGCTCTCCATCTCCTTGACGAGTTTCGCACAGACGGTGAAAAATCTATGAAGGTTTATCCCCCCAGCCTCATTCTAATGTTTGTTTGCTGATACGATTACAGTTCTTTTCATATCCAGATTACTTTGTCGAGCAATGGCGTTCAATTATGCAGAAGGAGCTGAGGATAAACGGGCTCGACGGCTTGCGAAACGGAGAAGTCGACAGGGGAGATCCTTGATTGTAAGACCCTACTTACAATGTTCTTACTGTAGTCCCAAAACGCTATGATTCATCATCTTTTATATTACTTTATTCAGCCCAACCGCACCCCTAAAACCATTGGCGAAGCCCCTGAACTCGAAGTAAAACGCTACAACACCTCTGGAGAACTCATCACCTCCCCAACCGCCTCCTCCTCCAACATTGCCCAACTTAAACGAGACACCTCAACCTCCTCCACAGTACCACATCCAACATTGACGTGGTTCGTGCACCGTCCGTGTTGGAAAGCGTGACAGAAGATTCGTACATGAAGAAGATGCTGACTCGAGACTTGCGAGATTGTCTTCTGTGTTAAGGAGTAATGCTGGAGTACCTCCACCGCCACCTCCGCCGCCGTGTATAGCGATTGCAGCGATAGCTCCACCACCGCCACCACCACCTGCAATGGGAAGGCCGCCGCTTGTACCTGAAATAGGAATAGTTCCACCACCACCGCCACCACCCACAGGGATTCAAGAAATAAAAACGGATATAAAACCGAAACTGGCGAAACCTGCGCAAGTGAACGCGCCAGTTGAGGAGAGGACGGGTCTATTGAGCGAAATTCGACAAGGACAGGTAATTGGAATGTTTAGCCCCATTACATGACCCAAATCTCTTTATTTTACTTCCGTATCGTTAATTCATATGAAATGTCGGTTAGTTTAAGTTGAAAAAGGTGGAACCTCCAACCGCTGCGACGAAACCGAAAGCACCTGTTGGGAATGATGTTGCGGCGATATTGATGAGGAGGGCTGCTTTGGAGATGAGTGATAGCGATGAGTCGACGGATGAAGGTATATATTCTAGTTTTACTGATGTGTGATAAGTTAAAACGTTTTGTTTTTTTTTGACTTAGATGACTCTGATGATGGATGGGATTAGCACGTTTTTATAACAGCAGATTGTATTTCTCTTTCATGCAAATCAATACTATGCGCGTATTTATCAAGAAGCTTGTCGTGATGTGATATTTAATGATTTTCTATCGCTTGACGTGGATGATAACTAGGCTGGGATGTGATGGTGGAACTCTGCTCCAGTTAGAAATATTTTTCTTCCGAAAAAAAAAATGAAAAAAGTCTGGTGTCGTCAGGAAACTCATAGCATCTACTGAAGACCTGTTTCGAAAGGACCTCGCCTGTTTTTGGATATGCTAGATGGATGAAAACTGATACCGTAGACAGACTGATCACAATCGTTTGATGTATACGTTGGACGGTCTCCAATCTCCTCTTTCTTGCATATCTGTGAATGCAATGCTCTTGCACCCTCACTCGCTCCCTTATCTTATTAGCGATGTAAGGGCGTCAGAATACTATGCATTCATAGCTATGCAAGGCCGAGTGCATCAAATGTGCTGAACCATAGCCCTAAGACATGCCATCCCTTCCTCTCTGTTTTACCCGTACCGGCCACAGATCCCTACCCACCTTCGCTTCCAAAGCGGCTCTTTCATTGTGGTGGTGAGGTTTGCAGTGTCCGTAGATTAAATCCACACAATTCTTTTTACACTGGCCAGCCCGTTTTTTATGAGGAAGAGGTTGGCTCTCGAAAGCCGTCTTTTTTTTTTAAAAAAAAATCTTGACGGTTGGTGGTGTGAAAGAAAAGAGGCCCTTTTTTTGAAAGAGGGCATCTTTGTCATCGTGTTGGACATTCTTACTACAAGTGATGAGTTTACTTAACAGTAATAAACGAATAGTGTGGTGTCAGACTAAGATGCTCATCACGTCCACCATTTACATGGCCAAATAAAAAAGTACCTTTTTGATGACAGTTGAGATCTATCCATCAATTGAAGTCCGTCACCGCCACGCAAGCACACAAGAGAGCAAAAAATATTAGCACAAAGGGATTCGAACCCTTGCCTCTTGCGAGATGTGAACTTGAGTCACACGTCTTAGACCACTCGACCATCTGCCCTGAACCGTCGCTGCGCCGTCATGACGTCTCCGAGGAGGCCGTCAAGACGGAATCAAGCGATGCGATGGGCCCAACCGGGAATTGAACCCGGGACCTCACCCACCCTAAGGGTGAATCATACTACTAGACCATTGGGCCGCATTTGTTCGATACTGATGATCATGCCTGCGCCCGCGCCATTATATTCAAAATAAATTAAGCACCTTTACAAATTTGACGACGCGTTGACACGGTTAAGACGTGTGTAAAGACAATGTAGATACTCAAGACAGTCCTCTGGAGGTGTCAAAACATTGTTTAATGCTCTAGTAAAGTACTGTGGAGGTGAAGTCCCCAAAAGCTGCAACAGATGCAAAAATAAGATTTTGAAAAAAACCATTGGGCGAATATGATGAAGGAAATTGGTCCGTCATTACATTATATTCAAAGCTTTAAGGACCTTTACCAAAATTAAAAAAGACAGTGAGCGAGGCGACGTGTTTGCCATGTAAACTTGAGAAGATACCTACTTTGCGACAGCATTCGAGTTACGTTACTTGCACGCTTGCGGTAATACCTGGCAAACCCACGTCAACGTCCCCGCCACCACCGACACCCTCTGTGCCGTCATGATCTTGGACCCTACTGGCTCTAGGAGCAGCTTGCAAATCTCCTTACGACGGGAGAGTTCAAGCGATACCGTTCTTGACCGCGTATCGACCACAAACCCCAAGACCCGGATTGCCGTTCCAAACAGAACGTCCAGCTTCAGGTTATACCCCACAAACCGAAGACGCGGCGGACCTGCGCAATGGTCCTGTCCTCCATACCCTCCGGTACTGCACCGAAAAAATTATCGCTATACCCCACACAATTGACACCCCCTTTACCCACAAGATCCAACACATACAGTTCCTAAAGTGACAGCAATGAAACCCCGCATCCCGCATCCCGAACATTAACGCGTGGTCCACAAACAGCATGCCCTCCAACAACACACCCTGGTATAGCTGGTCAACCTCCCGGCGAGGGAATTGCCGGTACGTAGCCTTGGCGTCAACCATCCTTAAAATGCACCCCACCAGCAACGCCGCCACCATTTGAAGAAGAGCGTCCACCCGATCCAAGAGACATGGCCCAAGGTAATCCCGCGACGTTAATCCATTGATACTCACCAACCCACCGCCCCGAGGGAACGAGAAGTCGTGAACAAACCGCACCGTGCCATCTGGGGCACCCTCCTTCTGAACGGCCCCGACCAGTGCGTTTAAGGAAAACGGTAAACTGATGAACCTCAGCTACGGTGAATGGACCTGAACGCCGACCGAGTGCAACCTCCTGGCGCTGTTGACCCGTAACTGATCCGCCGCCGTCGGGCGGAACGCCATTGCCAAAGCGTTGTTAGAAACAACCACATGGCGTTCCTCCGGAATACCGCCGGCAGGGCAAACCCTTGCGCTAGGCCCCGGAGCAAGAAGTGTTGAAGCGGCTGGTTAGGGAAATCAACCGTCAACGCCGCAAACATATCCCCCAGATGGGAGTCACCAGCTTAGTCAACCCCTCTTGGTACACCAAACACCGCGCCACCCGGCGGTGGGAATCAGTGAAGGGAAGCTCCGCCGGCGCTGGGATACCCAATATCTTAAGTCGTGCCGGCACCACGGTCGTCAACGGCAGAACCATGCGGGGCAAATGCGCCGACCGGTGTCCCCTGCGGAATGTCCCCATGGATGCTCAACTATCGAAACTCGTGAGCAAACAAACAATCGCGAAACCGGCAACCCTGTGACGAATTGAAATTAAAACAATACTCGGTACTCCCCTGCTGCCTGGTCCCCGGTATCCCCCCCGCCAACGAGCGCTTCCCCGGCTCTCGCCACCCCTGAGAGGAAGACACCGTTGCGGTGACCCTCCACATACGCACCACCAGATCCTTCTTCACCCCCCCGTTGTACCACCCCGGCCCCAATTGCCAGCATACGCTTTTAAAATAAGTACCGCTATTTAAGGAACGGAATCTCGTTGGAAAGCCGTGCACAAACGCACGCTCCTGGATCTTCATACACAGATGCCGCCGCCCAACCGTATAATGTCGTGGTTTGCAGAATCTGGTCATGGAACGAATCCAGTTCCTTAGCGCGGTGGGGGTAAAATACCAAAGCCGCCGCGCGGAATCGGCGAAAAACCGTCAACCAACCCTCGAACCTAGCGAACTCCAACCCGGGGTCGACCTCATCCTCCGCCAAGCTAAAGCCGTCAACGTCAAGGATCACCTTCTTAAGCGGCTTGACCACGGGTCAAACTTGATCATAGGGATATCGAGACCTTGCGCTAACTGATGCCACAGAGCCGGGAGTACGAATTGGCCACCACCACGTTTCGACTCTGAACGAACTCGAGGACTTGCGCTTTCGTCATGCCCGCCAAAGCACCCCGAATATCCAGACTCAACTCCACATCCGCTGGCACTGTTACTTGGGATACCAGGCCTGGGTGGACGGAACCACCCCCCCAAGAGCGGCCCACGGCCCTTCCTCCCCCGCGGCCCTCTGAAACACTGGCCGCTGAAATGCCCTCTGGCAACCCCGCCACCCCAGCCAAAACTCCCACTTGCTGCCCCACCTGCTGCTGTCCCCCCCCAGCTGTTCCACCTGCGCCATCCATGCGCTGGGGACACCCCCGTGACCCAGCCAGGAGACTGCCTTCGCCACCTCCACCGAGACCGCGGTCCCCAACGCCTCAGCGACCAACCGGGGCAGCAGGCTCTCCAGCAGACCCTCGAGGCCGGCAGGCGCCGACCCTGATCCTCACGGTATGACGGTGCTGCTAACCCCGTCTCCCGCACCTCAAGCCCAGCCTCTAACCCAGACCAGTCCGGGTCCTCCAAGCCCAACCCCCGCAGTCCCAAGGCCGTCCGCCGCCGCTTGAACGCCGCCGTAGCACCTAGGACGGACCGCTCTGACGCCTCCACCGTCCTGCGGATACCAGAAACAAACTCCCCTACCCCGTCTGGCCGGTTCTGCGCCTGAAGTCCTCCCCCCACAGCCTGCACCGCCTCCGAGCCAGATCCCCCCACTTCAATTGGTTTCTCCACCCCATCCTCCTCCTCCGACCCAACCCCACTAGGCAACTTCCTCCCCGTAGTGCTGCCGAGCTGTGACATAGGCAGACCTAGTAATCGTGTGAGCCTAAACGAAGCTCAAAACCAACCAAGATGCGGAGAAAAAGGGGAAAAAGAACTTCGTTGTACTACGAATCGTCGGTGTACTTTCATTTACCTTTTCTGGTCATGAACAAACCAGAGAATGGACATTGTAATGATTGGCTCATTTTTGTGCTCGCGTGGCAGCCTGTGCCACTTTAAACCTAGAAGTACCGGCGGTAACTTTGGTTTGAAACAAACCAAAAGACAACCTTCCTTTTCGGGCTTATTGCTCTCTGTTTTAGACTTGATCCCCATCTTTGCGACCCTCCATCTCTGGTCAAAAAACGTCTCTTCCAACAGGCAACAGGCAGGCAGGCAAGCAGAACGTTACTAAAGCGTTACTTGAGGCTCGTTCAACCAGACATCACGGACCTAAATTCATCCCCTCTCACTCTCTTTCGTCTGATTCGCCGTCTCTCCATCGACAACCATACATCCCATTACCTTATTCCATCACTTCTATCCAGCTATTCCGAAAATACCTATCAAACAAAGAGCTATGAGCAATGACAGTCTTCCTTTGACAGCCCACCCAAACTCTCCGTCCTCAAGCACCTTTCAGAGAAAATTCGCCATCGCAAGAAACCCAATATCATCCCCGAAAGCCAACACGTCCTTCCTCCTCACCCAATCCACACCTCAATCAATCCCCACTCACTACCCTGTCTCGCCAACTTCTCCAAGGAAGCGTCCTTTATCACAAATCACAGATCAAGCCCCTACCCCACCCGGGAAACGAAAAGGATCGCCGAAAATGTCGGAACATCCATCACCTTGCGAATCGGAAATTGCTATGGACATATTCAATCCCTCTGGCTCAGTAACGGAAGCTTCTACTGCATTGACGTTGGAATCCCATCGATCTCCAATGCAACAGCACATCACGTCGACGCTTGAGCAAGCCACAATCCAACAAAATCCTTCCATGACTTCTTCAAATGAAGACGGTGATATCTCATGTTCCTCACAATCTGCGAAAGACACGAAAAGTTCTGCTGCACCGGAAGCTGTAAGCGGAGTCGTCTCTCAGAACTCCAACTCAAATTTGATGCTCGAAGTTGCAGGTAAATATCAAGCGTTTAGGAAAACCAGACTCAAAGTATATTTGAATGGGAGAAAAGGCCGAACAAGATATAGAAATTTGTGATGAGAAGATTGGCGCCCATACCTTATTTTCTTTTGTGAAAACACGGCACTAAACACATTTACTAACTACTCTTTGTCACGAATACACCTAAAGACTTCTACAACGACGTTGACGTCAACGTTCTTATCTTCCTTGTCGCGGAAATCCTCGAATGTCTTACAGCGCACAACAACCGTCTTACCGTCAACCCGGCCAACATTACCCGATTCCATTCAAAGCGAGCTCCAGATATTTCCATCATCGAATACCTACGACGCATTGTCAAACACGGAGCTGTGAATCGATCATGCCTATTATCAATTTTAGTGTATATGGATAGGTAAGCCTTAGTCAATTATTCGAGCAGAAAGAATTTTAACCGATGTCTGTTATTTCAGAATGTGTTTTAGGCATAACATGTTCATGATTTCAAGCTTGACTGTCCACCGGTTCATCATCACAGCCGTCACCGTCTCCAGCAAGGTAAACATTACCCCGCTTATCCACATTTTGAGCCTTTTCTTTCCAGGCACACAGTGATACCTACTTTTCCAACCGAGTCTATGCAGATGTCGGCGGTATCCCGCTCCGTGAACTCAATACCCTAGAACTTGACACACTATTCCATTTAAATTGGGACCTTCAAGTCACGAGCGACCGATTACAGACGTACTACGTAAACTTGATCAAACGACATAAAGGGTTCTTTTTTTCCAAGGATCGAAATGAGGTTTTGGCGTCGGGAGCGCCTGTGGTTGGGCAAACCACAGCATGAAGGCCCGAAATTGAGAAACCTTTTTTGTAAACTGTTTAAACCATCCCTGGTTACTATTTTTGTTTTTCTTTTCTGGCTGCTCAGCGCCATTTGGTTTTCGGCCTGAGAACCCAACGCCAAGTTGCGAACAGGGTTGACTTGGGACTTGAGGGTGTTTCCGGTCCCCAACGTGGCATGCTTGGGTTGATTGGGCGTGAAACTCCCGCCTCAAACTTTTCGAATTTTAGATGAAAGATTCATATGCGGATGATTATAGAAACTAGAAAGGTCATTTAATGAAATATAGACAGGAGCCACTGTGTGTGCAGAATAAGCGTTTACGTGTTCAAGTTTACATAAACATGATACAAAGCAAGTGACCATACCAAAGAACATCAAAAGAATCTCTGTAGGCGCCGCAGCATCAAATCCAGCTACATCCAACACGTCCTAACAAAAAATACGCCGACTAGTCTTTTTTCAATATCCAATCGAGGCGTTGATGATCCAACTAGAGGCGTCCAGCGTTATATCTTCAGTACCTATCTAAGCTATTACAAGATAGATAAAGATTGTCTCTTTCCAGTCTGGACCCGTTCGTTAACTTCTAGTATCGGTGACCTCGTATTCACATATTGTCCTAATCAAAACTGTTTCTGACTTTTTAGAAACGAAGCTAAACATTACTTTGAGTTAACTTAGCAAAAGAAAAACATACTTAGCTTCTTCAGCACCGTCCCAAATAAACGTGGATAACACCCCTTCACTCGCTTCCGTGGTGTCGCAGATGGAGTTGAATCGACTAGAAAATTAAAAGACGAATGAGTTTCTTCTTCGTCTGGTCTCTTTCGTGACCTCGTATTAACCGTTTTCTCGGTCGTATGGCAACTGTCGTCAATGTTGGCATGAAAGCAATTGAAAAAAAAAACCGAAGGGAATGAAGGGTTTTTCATGGTCTGGTCTTTTTCGTGACCTCGTGGCATCCGCTCGAAATCGCGGCCTGGGATCTCGCTGTCGATATCAAAGCTATTAATAAGAAAGAGGAATCTCGGGTCCACCCAGTCCGGACTCGTTCGTGAACTCCTAGTATTGGTCACCTCAAATCCACACATTTTCCTAATTAAAACAGTTGATTAGAACTGATTTTGAGAAAAGGAAACTTATCATTCCTTTGTTTTAACGATGCAAAAGAAAGATACTCAGCTATTTCAGCAATATCCACGAATACACGTTGACGAAACACCTTCACTCGCTGTCGTGGTGTTGCAGATTGAGTCGAATCTAGAATTTAAAGAAAGGATGAATTTCTTCTTCGTCTGGTCTCGTTAGTGACCTTGTGTCGACCGTTGCCTCGATCGTAAGGCATCTTGTCATTAATGTTGGCATCAAGGCTATTGAAGAACAAACGGAAGGAAATGGAGGGTTCTTCCCGGTCTGGTCTTAGTCGTGACCTCATGGCATCCGTTGCCTCGAAATCGCGGCTTGTAATCTCAAAGATCCAATCGGAACCGTGCAAGCAAAAGGTACGAAATCCGGGAGGCGCCTTCAATCTGTTGAACATCTGGTGAACTTTTGTTAAGACACGTTCTTGTTGATCATTTTTATAAATTGTGGTATGAAATTAATTAATCGACCAAGTCGAAACTTTGAGGTTTGTGGTTTTATTTTCAATTTGGATTAGGGGGGAGTACGGTGCTTGTACGGTCCGCACCTAACGATGTAAAATAATCGCTTAAAGGGATATTAGATCCCCGGTCATGCTCAATTTTGAAGCCACGGAATGTGGAAGGTAGATGATGTTCGTAGCCATTGCATTGTTGGGTTTGGTAAGCGTCGTGGACTACCGCAGCTAATTTTTTTCCCTCTTATACTACTGTGCATCAACCAGATGTATTTATTGGACCGAGTTATCCAACTTATTGTGAGAAGACATTATTTATATGGCTTAACATATTTTTTCATTCAATCGATTGACGACGATGAATTGTTTTTTTTGTCCTCACTTCTTTTTAAGACAACCTATTAGAGCTACCCCGCGCACGCAGTATTTTAATGACTGCAGTGGACACACGGGGTCTACACGGTCCCCTAATATGACGAGGCGTCCACGAACGGTTTGGCACCCTTGAAGTATTATTGGTGCGAAGGGCATGCGCGTCTGAGTGATTTATCATTTGACTTGGGATACCCTGTAAGTATTAATAGTTATACAAGAAAAAACTGTTGGCACCTTTATCTTTAGTAGGGGGTTTTCTTTAATGCGGTGACTGTGAGCTGTCTCCTCATCAGCCAAGATGAGGGGCTTTAATTTAATCATTTTAATATCGGACATGAAAAGACGGCTGTGCTCTGATGCATGTGGACGGGAGCTAAATTTTTAATATATATTATATTTAATATTATTATTATATTTGCCTGCGCAGTACTCCGCTCCCCACCCATCATTACCCACAGCAACCCACTGTACTGACCCTCAAACCCACCAGTGCACCCACCCGCAGCTGAATGACGGATTTCAAGTTTCTGTTGACGAGCTGCAAAGCTCAGCCGAGTTTGGGTTGTTTGAGGTTAAACAAGTGCGCATGCGCAAAGAAAATGAAGAAATTGCTTTGAACCCGAGTAGCTGGTCGCGTGCCACTCTGATAAGGCGCCGATTTTCTTGCATGATTACGGGGCGGTTAGTCCAAGCCCGAGGACGGAAAGGCGTTGTCCCTTCCTCCTTATTTCCTTCTTCTTTCTTTCCTTTTGTCGTTAACCTACTAGCAGCGAATGTACGCCGCATTAACGTCAACTCCATTTTCAATTTGTTTATGAAGGCCGCCGTCATTTGCTTTCATCAGTGAACCATCATTACTAGCGTTATTCTCAAAGACCACAATGAACACCTGCGTTGTCTTGCTTGGAGATGCCTGCTCCACCTCGTCCTCAAGCATTTCAGAGACACAGCTCTTTCAAACTCAATGCTCACGACCCTGCGCAAGATTCAACGTCATCGTCCGTTCTTTGAAGTCATCTCTACCCCTACACAACCCCACAGCCACCGAACCTCACACACCAAGCTCACCTATTGACTGTAGCCCCAATAAGAGAAAGGGACCTCCTACTACCGAACCTCCATCGAAACGGACCGCTTCTAAGTCGTTGCCTGAGCCTACCTATGAAGTGGAGTATGCACCGACTACACCGAAGGACGAACCTAGCGCTGGCTGCGCCTTCACAGCAGGAAGCTCGTCAACATTGATTAAACACTTGCCAACCGCATCGACCCTATACCTTTTCAAACTCCCACAACTCCACACTCTATACCCACAGAGCCTCCCAAGGAAACCACGTCAACTATGATGGTTGCAGGTAACCAACCTTTCTTTTTTATCTTTTAAAAGTATTGACTCTATCCCGTAAGACTTTTACAACGACGTCGACATTAATGTCCTCATCTTCCTTGTCGCCGAGATTCTTGACTGCCTCACAGCCCACAATGACCGAATCCCCATTTGCGCATCTTCCATCACCCGCTTCCATTCCCGCAAACCGGCGCCTATATCCATCATTGATTATTTGAGACGGATTGTGAAGCATGGAGCTGTGAATAGGTCTTGTCTGTTATCAGTATTAATATTTATGGACAGGTGGGATGATTTTCTTTTTTCTTATGCTTTAAGGGTATCCTTTTTTCCCTTTGTTTTAATATTGTATATCTAGAATGTGTGCAAGGGATAATACGTTTATTGATTTCCAGCCTCACCGTACATCGTTTCATCATCACCGCTATCACCGTTTCATGCAAGGTAAAGAATATTCTCTTGTCCTTTATTATAATGCCATAAAATACCCTCAACTCTAATCTTTCTGCATAAATCAGGTCGTCAGCGATACCTACTACAGCAACAAAGTGTTACGCCGAACTTGGCGGTCTCCCGCTTCGTGAACTTAACGCACTTGAACTCGATTTCGCCTTTTTGTTAAACTGGGAACTTGGGACGAATGTTGAGCATCTTCAGACGTATTACTTTAGTCTCTTAAGAGACATGCTGGCTTGTGTTTACAGATGTAGGGAGGGCTAGCTTCGGGGTGCTGTGAAGATCCATGTCAACACAGAGTCTCGTCGCTTCATTCTCTTATACCTTTTTGCTGCTTTTCATTCATGTTCCCTATTTATAGTTTTGCATTTTCTTTCTTTTTGTCTTAAGCCCACAAAACGTGTTTATAGATATGGCCCTTCCAACTAATTGTACAGTTCTTCGTTCCCTCTTTTTTCTCTTTCCGCCCCTTTGTTTTAAATAACATCTTTTTTTATGTTTCAACCAACCATGCTCCGATAAGCCCCCCTTTTTTTTTCTGCGGCTTCCAACTTGAGGTAGAGTCATAGAAAACTTGCCCACTTTTTTATTTTGGGTTTTGGTATTTCGCCACCCTGACATTTACTGCAAACTTTGAAACACTAACGCCGTTCTAAATTATGCAGCCCTATTTCAGAACATCATATTAAAGTGTTTTCCAAAAAACTTATTACCGCGTTTTTATACAAGCATATGTCACGATGTTTTTTTTATCTCAAATCACTCAATTACAATTACAATGAGGGAGTGTTTGGCATAAAATAAACGAACTGCATACTCTACGCTTTAACTCTTCTTAAAAATGTCAGTCTTTTTGTTAATGTTGCCTTTTACAGTCCGGCAGTGGCAGAATGACGGACGCCCTTCATGTGTTTAAAATGAGCAAAATCACGCACCGATGGTACTCTGCTTTTGCGCATATATGTACATATGTATACTTTAAAGATGTCCATCGATGTATTGCAATTAAAATGATTTTTATTTTTCATCAATACATTTCGTTGGTCTTGCGCTTTCACCAAGAAATTCTCAGAACGATTCTCGTGCACGTACCGAAACACGTCCAGATGCCTACTTCCCGCCAGGTATCAAAAAAATCACGGTCACTATATTCATGGAAAAGAGGCGTGTTTAGATTGCCTATAAGCTTCATTCTATCCCCGTAATTTCAGAAGAGGTAACGCACCACTTTTGAATATCCACCTCCACGAGCTCAATGGATAATTTGCTATCCTTTCACCATTCCCCACTTAAATTGCAAACTTAATTGATAACATGGAGGTGGCTGTTGACGAGTGCGAACCACATCTCACAAGCATTTGTAGCGATTCTATCTGCCAGAATGCTGTCAACCTCATGCAACCACAGCTCTATAATACCACTCACCAACTTATCAGTGTTAACAATACGATATCGGACATTTTTACGTCAATACCTTATCTCGCAGCTAATTTCTACCTAGATATATATCAAATAAAGCTCGATATCTCATCAAACAATATCACTTTGCCTTCAATCTTGTCTAGAAGTAATGTCTCTTTCCATTCTCAAACATATCCAACATGTTTAGCGAATCCCATTAAAACAACATATGCAGATTTCATCTCAGAGCGTTCCCACCATAGGTCTCGCAAACTTTTTCTACTCCCTCAAGCTGTTCGGTCGTTTTCGTGGTCGCAAAGGGAATCGAACCATTTTTCTGAAAAACGAAATTGTGAGGGAGTGTTGGGTTCTTCTTCGTCTGGTCTCGTTCGTGACCTCGTGGCATCCGTTGCCTCGAAATCGCGGCCTACAGTCTAGCTGGATATCAAAGCTATTCATAAAAAAGAGAAAAATCGGCTTCTTCAAGTCTGGACCCGTTCGTAAAGTCCTACTATCGTTGACCACATTTTCACATTTTTTTTAAATTAAAAAAGTTGATAAGCACTGGATTTTGAGAAAACCAAACTGATACTTACTCTGTGTTAACGAGGCAAAATAAAGATAAACTTCTTCAACAAACATACCCGTATACACGTGGACTAGACACATTCTTTTTCTTGGGTCGCAGGTCAAGTCAAAGCTTTAACTAACCAGTTTTTTTTCGTCTGGTCTCGTTCGTGACCTCGTGTCGACCGTTGCCTTGATCGTATGGCACCTTCTCGTTTATGTCGGCATCAAAGCTTTTGACAAAAAAGGGATGGGAATGGAGAGTTCTTCCAATAGGCTTTTTCTTCGTCTGGTGTCGTTCGTGACCTCGTGTCGACCGTTCCCTCGATTGTCTGGCACCTTCTCGTTTATATCGGCATCGAAGCTTATGACGAAAAAGGGATGGGAATGAGGAGTTCTTCCACGTCTGGTCTCAGCCGTGACCTCGTGGCAACCGTTGCCTCGGTCTCATGGCATCTTGTCATCAATGTTGGCATCAAAGCTATTGAAAAAATGAATGGGAATGGAGTATTCTTCCCGTCTTGTCTTAGTCGTGACCTCGTGGCATCCGTGGCCTCGAAGTCGCGGCGTGGCATCTCGCTGTCGATATCGACGCTATTCTTTTAAAAAAATAGAAAAATCGGCTCCTTTCAGTCTGCACCCGTTCGTGAACTTCTAGTTTCGGTGGACTGGCATTCACATATTTTCATACTTAAAATACTTGGTTAGTACCAAATCTTGAAACTAATCATGACTTTGTATTAACGAAGAAAACATAGATATACTTAACTTCTTCAGTAAACATCCCCGTATACACGTGGACTAGACACTCTCTTTCGTGGTGTCGCAGATCGAGTCGAAGCTATAATGTTGAAAAGGATTGGAAAATTGTGTTTCTTGTTCCGGTGGTCTCGTTCTTGACCTCGAGGCGTCTGTTCCTCGAAATCGCAGCCTGGGATCTCGCTCTCGTTATCGATGCTATTTATGAGGGAAAGGGCATTTGGCTTCTTCCAGTCTGGGTCCGAATGTAAAATAATAGCAATGTGGGCCTCGCATTCGCATCTTGGTTCCTGGTGAAAGATTAGGTGAATGTCTTATTTAAATAAGCTCAGTTATCTTTTTTTTCTCTGGGAAAGAACAAAATAATAATTGGTCTTACCTTTTTCGGCAAAATCCCCATAAATATTTCGGCGGGAAAATCTACCATGGAACGCTCTCGTGCTGTCTTGATCGTGACGTTGCTGATGGAAACAAAGCTATATATGAAATTAAGAAAACATGAGAAAGATTTGGGTTCTTCTCCGTCTCGCTCGTGACCTCGTCCGATGCCTGGTACTCGCGGCTCTGGACGTTGCTATTGGCATCAAAGGTATCTAGAAAAAAGGATTAGTAAAATGGATTCTTGTTAGTCCCGTCGCCCGTGACCTCGTGGTATCCGTTATCTCGTGCTTGAGGCTTGAGATCTCGCTGTAGGTATCATTGCTAAGCTGTCAATATCGAGGCTATTGATCAGAAAGAGGAATTCGAATCCTTCTAGTCTGGACCCGTTTTCTAACTCGTAACGTCTGCAGTGGCGTCGGATTAGAACATTGAGTCTTATATAATTGGAAGAGTTGTTTATGATTAGTACCGAATTTTGTAACATCTAATCATTACTGATGACAAAAGAACTTAGCTTATTCAGCAACATCCTATCAACACGTGGGCCAGATCCCTTCTTGGGCTCTCTGACATCGTTTCGTTCGCTTTACTGCTGCAAAGGATAGAGTCAAGGCTGCCATTTTAAAAAACGATGTGGTAAAGTGGGTTTTTTCTCGACCCCGTCCGTTTTCCTAGGTCGTATGGCAACTTGTCGTCAATATTGACATCAAACCTATTATTAAAAAAGGAAGGGAGGAGCAAATTCTTCTCCGTTTGTCTCAGTCGCGTCTTGTTGCATCCGTTGCCTCGAAATCGTGGCCTGGATCTCGCTGTCAATATCGTCTTATTAATACGAGAGAGGAACATCGGGACCCGTTCGTGAACTCCTAGTGTCGGTAACCTCGCATTCACAGATTTTCCTACTTCAACTAGGTTAGTACTAAATTTTGAGAAAACTAAAATAATCATGACTTTGTATTAATGAAGCAAAAGACAATATAGTTAGCTTCTTCAGCAACATCCCCAAATAAGCGTGGACTACACCCTTCACTCGCTTTCGTGTGTCGCAGATGGAGCCGAAACTAGAAATTTAAAGGAGGAATGGTTCTTCTTCGTCTGGTCTCGTTCGTGACCTCGTGGCATCCGAGCTTCCGTCGTATGGCGCCTTGTCATTAATGTCAGCATCAAACTGTTGAAAAAAAGAAACGGGAAGAAGGTTCTTCCCCGTCTGGTCCTAGTTGTAACCTGTGGCATCTTGCCTCTAAATCGCGGCCTGGAATCTCGCTATCGATATCTAAGCTATTACAAGATAGATAAAATTGTCCTCTTTCCGTCTGGACCCGTTCGTTAACTCTAGTATCGGAGACCTCGTATTCACATATTGTCCTAATCAAAATTGTTTCTGACTTTTTAGAAACGAAGCTAAACATTACCTTGAGTTAACTTAGCAAAAGAAAACATACTTAGCTTCTTCAGCACCGTCCCAATAAACGTGGATAACACCCCTTCACTCGCTTTCGTGGTGTCGCAGATGGAGTTGAATATAAAAAACTTTACTTCGAATGAATTTCTTCTTCGTCTGGTCTCGTTCGTGACCTCGTGTTGAACGTTGCCTGGATAGTATGTCATCTTGTCAATAATGCTGGCATCAAAGCTATTAAAGAAAATGGAAGGGAACGGAGGGTTCTTCCCGGTCTGGTCTTATTCGTGACCTCGTGGCATCCGTCGCCTCGAAGTCGCGGTCTTAAATCCCCGTCTGGTCTCAGTCGTGACCTCGTGGCATCCGTTGCCTCGAAATCGCGGAGTGGAATCTCGCTGTCGACATCGAAGCTACTCATAATAAAAAAAGAAAAATCGACTCGTTCCAGTCTGGACCGTTCGTGAACTTCCAGTGTCGGTCACATCGTATTCACATGATTTCCTAGTTAGATTTGTTGGTTAGTGCTGAATTTTGAAAAAGCCAAACTATATAATCATTACTTTTTGTGAACGAAGCAAAAAAAGAACATACTTAGCTTCTTCAGCAACAACCCTAATACATGCAGACCGCACCATTCACTCGCTTTCGTAGTGTCGCAGAAGGAGTTGAATCTCGTCAATGTTGGCATTAAAACTAATAAAGAAAAATAAAGGGAGCGGAGGGTTCTTCCCCGTCTAGTCTCAGTCGTGACCTCGTGGCAGCGTTGCCTCGAATTGCAGCTTGAGATCTCGCTGTCGATATCAAAGCTATTCATGCGAAAGAGGAAGATTGCGTTCTTCCAGCCGGACTCGTTCGTGAACTCCTAGTATCGTTGACCTCAAATTCACATATTGTCCTAATAAAAAAACTTGATTAGACCTGGGTTTTGAAAAAACGAAACTTATCATTATTTATGTTAACGACGCAACGAAAAGATACTTAGCTTCTTCAGCAACATCCCCGAATAAGCGTGAACCACACCCCTTCACTCGTTTTCGTGGTGTCGCAGACCGAGTCGCATCGAGAATTTTGAAGAACGGATGAGTTTCTTCTTCGTTTGGTCTCCTTCGTGACCTCGTGTCAACCGTTGCCTCGGTCGTATGGCAACTTCTCGTCAATGTTGGCATCAAAGCTATTCAAAAAAAAAAAGGGAAAGGAATGGAGGATTCTTCCATCTGGTCTCAGTCGTGACCTTGCGGCATCCGTTGCCTCGAAATCGCGGCATGGAATTTCGCTGTCGATATCAAAGCTATTTATGCGAAAGAGAAGAATCGGAGTGTCGGTAACCCTCTCATTCACATACTGTCCTGATTAACAAAGTCGGTTAGTACTGAATCTTAGGAAAACAAACCAATCATTACTTTCTGTGAACGAAGCCAAAAAAGATATACTTAACTTCTTCAGCAACATCCCCGAATACGTATGGACTACAACCCTTCACTCGTTTTCGTGGTATCGGCAGACGGAGTCGAATTTAGAATTTAAAGAACAAATGAGATTCTTTTTCGTGTGGTCTCGTTCCTGACCTCGTGTCGACCGTTGCCTCAGTCGTAGAGCACCTTGTCGTCATGTCGGCATCAAAGCTATTTCAAAATGGAATGGGAGTGGAGGGTTCTTCCTTGTCTTGTCTTAGTTGTGACCTTGCGGCATCCGCTGCCTCGAAATCGCGGCTTGTAATCTCGCTGTCGATATAAAAGCTATTTATAGAAAACGGGAAAAGCGGCTTCTTCCACTCTGCACCCTTTCGTGAATTTCTAGTGTCGGTGACCTCGTATTCACATATTTTTCTACCTAAAATAGATGCTTAGTACCGAATCTTGAAACTAATCATGACTTTGTATTAACGAAGAAAAACATAGATAGACTTAACTTCTTAAGCAAACATCCCCGTATACAATTCGTCTAGACACACTCTCTTGCGTGGTGTCGCATACCGAGTCGAAGCTATTACGTTAAAAAGGGGTTTGGAAATTAAGTTTCTTGTTCCTGTGGTCTCGTTCTTGACCTCGTCGCATCCGTTCCTCGAAATCGCGGCCTGGGATCTCGTTATCGATTCCAGTTTGTTCCCGACTGTAAAAAGTATTAGCAACGTGGGCCTCGCATTCGCATCTTGGATCCTAGTGAATGATTCGGTGAGTGTCCTAATTAAGAAAACTCAGTTATGTCATATTTTTTTTTCTGGTAAAGAACAAAAATAACAATTCGACTTCGCTTACTCGGCAGAATCCCCATAAATATGTCGGCGAGAAAATCTACTATTGAACGCTCTCGTGCTATTTCGGTCGTGACGTTGCAGATGGAAGCAAATCTATTCAAAAATAAGAAATATGAGAATGAATCGGGTTCGTCTCCGTCTCGTTCGCAGCGTCGTGGTATCAGATGGCCTTGGACGTCGCTATCGGCATCAAGGGTATCTAGAAGAAAGGATTAGTAAAATGGATTCTTGTTAGTCTCGTCGCCCGTGGCCTCGTGGTATCCGTTATCTCGTACTTGAGGCTTGAGATCTCGCTGTCGGTATCAATGCTAGTGAAAAGCGGGAGGGGAATCGAGATCTTCGGATCTGGATCCGATCGTAAAGTGATGGTTTCGTCGGTCGTCGGCCTTACATTCGTATCTTGGATTCTTATTAGAGAGTTGGTTAGTCTTGAATTTGAGAAAACAGTATATTTTTATTTTTTCATGAAGAACAAAGATAATTGATATACTTAGCTATTCGGCATCCCAGCAGAATGAGGCTTGAGATCTCGCTGTCGGTATCGATGCTAACGAAAAGGGGGAGGGAGAATCGAGTTCTTCGGATCTGGATCCGATCGTAAAGTGATGGTCTCGTCGATCGTTGGCCTTACGTTCCTATCTTGGATTCTTGTTGAGTTAGTTGGTTCGTATTGAAATTGAGAAAAACGATATATTTATTATGTTTTTATGAAGAAGAGAGACAACTGATAAACTTAGCTTTTCGTCCATATCCCGTCAATCATGCATCTTCTGCTGATTACCCTGTAAGTGTTTCGGTCGATTTCATGGCGTCGTCGTTTGAATGGAAGCAATAGAAAAAAATAAAGAGGCATTGGAGTTTTCGAATAGATAGGAGCAAATCGTGTTGCTCGATTGCGAACCATCGTGAGGTAGTGGCGTTTTCGGCTCTGATAATGGGTTCAATAAAAAAAAAGAAAAATTCCTGACGTATTGGGAATTCGCTGTTGCATTAAAGTGACAAAGTAAAGCAACGGGAACCAGGGGATTAATTGTCTTGGCTCGATCTTAGTGCCTCGCAACCGCGTGTTGGGATCATACCATAGATCTTGCCTTCAGGACCGTCGAAGTCGTGTTGACATATTACATCAATACCATTGTGAGCGAATGAAGGTGGGCAAAGGGAATCGATCGTAACCGTGCGGTAATCACTTCGTTTTTTAAAGCCGCTTGAATAACGTAAGTCAAGATATTAAAGGATGTTGACTTCGCAAAGGATTAGAATAAACTTACCTGCTCATATGCCTTCGTTGAAAATGCTATACAGCTTGTTTGTGCCGACCGCTCAGGCTTTATTCGTATTCACCATCATTATCGTTTTTAAATTTCGAAGTTGTTGCCACCTCTGCCATCAAATACGTTTTCTGATTGGATCGCTAATTTTGGAGAGGAACGATGTTATAAGAACAAAAAGGATTCGGAATGGTCACATACCAAGTAAGTCTTGAGTTTAAGGCCTCGTACTTGAGCTGCTACCCATACGACGGCCTATCGCTAAGCTTATTGATACTGTCTTGATCTCCTATAGCCGCGTTGGCATCGTTGCCTTGAAGAGATTTCTGTCGAAGGTCGTTGCTAGTTGAAGGTGGTCGACACTACAAGCCGTGCTGGAGTCTCTGTCATCATATAAAAGTGGTGAAGTTAGACGGTTCAGGGTAGACCAACAAGTGACGTAACCAACCTCTCCCCGACGTCGAACCACGCGATCCCGAGGTTTTTATCGTCTTACATTTCTATCCCTTGCATCATAGGAATTAGACAGTTGATCTCAAGAAGGCGTCGAGAAGGATAATATCGTGAGGCGACACCGTTGTTATAAGTGGTGATGTGAAGATCCAGATATTTTGACTTTGGGGAAGGATATGCGGGAGATGCTGGTTAAGACGCTGGGGACCGGAAGGAATGCCACGGATAGGAATATCGCATATAACATATACGCCAACCACACTGCTCGCTCGGTACTCTTTCGAAGCGTCATCAAGTTCCTGAGGTATCTTGTGACGGTGTCGCCCGCGTCGATATTCTTGACCAACTGGATTGCCTTCGCTACATGTTGATGCCTTGGAGTAGAGGTCAGCTGCAAAGAAGACAGGACATTAAGGTTTTGGTTGAGAGCACGCTACATGTTGATGCCTTACAGTAGATGTCAGCTGCAAAGAAGAAAGGACGATGGTTTCGTCGAGAGCAGTGAAGGAAGAAGGGATGAAGGAGTCGAGTGAAGGACAGAAGGAGAAGAGCGAGGGAGTGATGGTTGTTGACAAAAAAAAGGTGTTTACAAAAACATTTTTGTTCTCCTTTGTTTGTTGTCCTGCTGCAAATATTTTAACATCCTCCTGAAGTGACGATCCTTTCCTCATTTTTCTAATTCTCTTCTCGTTTTTACCCTTTTCTCGTCCTTTCTTCCTTTGCTTTTGCTTTTGAGCATCGTTTATCTTCTTTCTTTGTTTGTGGATCGTGTGAAATGGGGGTGCAGGATGGAGATCCCAAGGCAGGCTGACTTGTTTTGTCAACGCAGGGAGTTACTCTCCACTCTTTGTTTGCTTTGTTGGGGATTGAGGATTTGCGGTGAAAGGAAGAGGCGGGAGGGGATGTATGCTATTGGAGGAGACTGGTGTATATACGGAGGTAGAAGATGACAGGAAGACGGGAGCAATGATGAACGACCTCCTAAGAAAGGAAGCTCTCGAAATGATACGACTCCTCGCGCTTTTAAAGGAAGAGCAGTAAAAGGAGGTGTCAACAGCGCAGATATCATAGCTGACTTGTGCTAGAAAGAGGAGGAGATTGAGAGAGGAGGAGATTGAAGGGTTTGCTAACATGATGAATGGGAAGTAGGATATAAGAGGGGGGTCGAAGGAGAAGGACTATCCCTAAACAACTACAGCTACTCTATCTTTACCTACTAAATCTGCTCCTTCACTTTACCATCCAAATATTCCTCAATCTCTGCTGTCGATGCTCGAGACATAGCTCGCTCCTCCCTCCCACTTCTTAACTCGAAATGATTTATTATTTGAAATTACAAAAATCACTTTTCAAACTCGTTTTTTGCCGCCCATTCTTGAAGATCTTGGGAGGCACTTGAAATATGATATGGGCTGTGGCTTCCTTTGATGGAGAGAACATGGAGCATCATTTATTTATAAAGCATCATGTTTATGCACGCGACAGGCGATACGGGACGGGCGAAAGTCATATTTGACTTTTTGTTTTGATACTGATGCCGTCGAATATTTGGAAAGTACGTGAAAGAGCATCAAACAGGTTTGAGTTTGCTTGTGAAGTTGACCTAGCTGGGATTAATCTGTTGATTTTTTAAAAACGTAATTTATACTATTGAAATTGAAATAAATCATAGAAATAAATATCAATACTTCACCATAAGTGTGTATGGCAATATGCGCGTAGAATTAATCGGAGATTCTCATGTTAGATTCGCAGGGGAGTAGTCAGTTAAAGAGTAAATTCAGTTCATCTGCGACAGTCCAAACTTTAAAAGGTTTCCGTGTAGCTTGAACCAAAAACAAACGTAAAGGTCAAAAGAAGACAGTTATTTTCTTCTCAACTCACATTCTTTTTCCATTTAAAACAACGCACGTTTTGCCTATTCGATTTTCCATCATCCTCCTATATTCCACGTTTGCACTTTAAAAGAATCCCTAACTGCAGGCAGAAGCGAATGCACCAATATCTAAAAAGCGGTCAGAAGCCTTATCAACATTTCATCTCGCATTCTTTTGAATAACCTTATATCTGTAACGAGTGAGCAAAGAACCTTTAAACACTACGATGAAAGAAACATGGATCCAGCGATTTCACGTACCTGCACGCATCAATAATGCATGGATTAGCCATGGTTCCTTTATCATCAAGATCATTCATGACCTTATGGTTGAAAATGTTGAGCTGTGCCGGCAAAGAGATCCTTTGCGGCCCTTCCTACCACTGTTTTGAACGAGGAAACCGCTTCCCTTCGATGCCCTCAATATTAACGTCATTACATTTTGAAAAGAAATCTGAAGGGGGGCCGAGTGGAGTATTATTTTACAAAGGAAGAGGAGGATTGAAGAAAGCGCAAAATCGATGGAGTGATGTGACGTTCCTCCCTTCAGTTTCTCAACAAAAAAACACTAAAGTTGTCCCAGTAGTGTGGACGGCTTGGTTCGTGATCCTAATGTACGTACTGTTCTAATTCGCCATCAAAAACGCTGCACTCGACGGGAATGCCAGTAATTGAGGAATGCTCAGGCTTCTTTTATTATCTACTTGGAACAAAAACAAAAACAAAATATGAGGCGAAAGATAGGAAACGGGGGAAATTAAAGGAAAATAAAATATCAGGCTGTGCTTGATTCTGGTACCCTGATTCGGCATCGGAGGTCCCCCATTCCGTCTCTGCAAATCATCCAACAACGAAAGCGCACCCTCAATAGACGCATTCGCGGCTCTCCGCATCTGAAATGATGCTGGTTCAATGGACGAAACAGATGACCTGCATATGCAGGGTACGCCGATCTCTGCTGAGACTGCGATCGAGACGGGAAGGGTTGTTGCGGTCTCCCTAAAACCGTCGCGGAGGATCTTGCACGGCCATACCCGCTTGATGTGCTCGACATCAGGAATGACGTTCGATCAAGGGATGCGTTTGGGTATCTGTTGTTGTTGTTGTTGAGGCCACCCGTTGGATGGGGGTGGCATCCCATAAGGTTTTCCGGGCTGTCCTGGTCTCTGTCTCGCTGCCGTGCAAGGACCCGGCGGCAAACGGTGTAGTGGGTGACGGAGGGTGTGGCGACGGGGGATGGCGAGTTATACCCCGCCGAGAAGTCTCGGATGGATGTGGGGTGGAGCGACCTGATTCGGATGAGATGATGGATTGAACGGGTTTTGCGCGTGGTGCAATGTTGATTGTGCGAGATGCGATGGGCGGCATGATGTGCATGACTTCGGTCTCATCGGAGGGTCGACGTGCGAGTCCGGTTCCTATGAGTTGGGGACGTTGTGGGACGGGGGCGGGTTGTGGGGAAATGGGGGGGGGGGCATGTTTCCATGGGTGCCGGTGGAGCAGGTTGAGGCATCTGCATCTGCATCTGGAGTTATTGCATGATGAGGAGTTGCTGTGGATCGATGGGGGGTCGTTGAGGTTGCATTAGATACGTTGGGGCGCTCATGAGTCCTGGGGAGGCGCCTGAAACGGATACTGGCATCGCGAATAAGGTTTTGCAATAATGGATTGATTCACTTTCGTATTGTCAGTACTTTATTTTACATTGGTTGACATAACGCGTTAGGGCACTTCGATATTTGTATGTTAAATTCATGAAAGGCAGCATAATAACGCAGAGCAGTGACCATAGCGATTTCGTACGCCGTCGAGATTGTGGTCGATTATCTATTGTCGAAAAAGAAAGTAGTGAATCAACTCGCACTTTTCGGAAAGGGCCTCCCGAAAAATGTGCAAAATGCAAAGTGGGCAATGACGTCGACGATGGTTGCCAGGAGATTTTGACCCAATGGAGCATGCTCTGCTAAATGTATTGTTTTGTCTTCTTTTAGGATACATTATGCAGAATTTGGTAATGAAAATCAAGGACCATATAAATGATTGTTTCCCGTGGTCTTTTGATACAGTATGTATTAAAAAATCGTGTAAAATTATGCCCGAGGTTCTTCCTTGTTACAGAAAAGAATCCCCCCTTCAACCAACGCCATTCTCTATCAAATATTTTCAGCCCCCCCTCAACCAACCCCTCCTCTCATTCTCCTCCTCCGACAACCGATTATACAACCTCCAATATGCCCCTCTCTTCCTTATAAGTTCATCATGTTTCCCTGCACCAAAAAAAACACCACAAAATCAACACACAAAAAACACACCAAAAATCTTACCTGTCTCTAAAATATTCCCAGCCCGCAACGCCCCACTCATCACAACAATCAAATCCGCGGCTTGGATCGTACTGAGACGGTCTACAACAAACAAAACAAAAAAAGGTAAGGGGGGGCATGGAAGCGAAGGAGGGAAGATGTAAAGGCTTACGTGCTATGACGAGGACGGTGCGACCTTTCATGAGCTTTTCAAGCGCGTCTTGGACGATACGTTCGGATTGAGCTAGGGAAAGGGGGTCAGGTCATCATATGGAGGATTTGGTGGACTTACTGTCAAGAGCAGAGGTGGCTTCGTCAAGAATAAGCACCTACACAATATTTCAATACAATCGGTTGACTTATAACGGCATACCTTTGGATCCTTCAAGATGGCGCCTACCCAACGACAAAAAAAAAGATCTATGTTAACCCCGCAAAAAAATAGACAAAAAAATAAGACTCTAAACCCAAACACTCACGAGCAATCGCAATCCTCTGTTTCTGACCTACACCAAAAGCAACCATTAAAATCCCAACTTCCAAATCAAAAAAAAAAGAAAAAAAGAGGGAAAAATAGTCTCACCTCCTGAAAGCGTTACCCCTCTTTCTCCAACCAAAGTCCCATACCCCTGTGGGAATTTCCCGATAAACTCTGCCGCATTCGCCTTCCTCGCCGCCTCTTCCACCTCCTCTAAACTCGCATCAGGACGTCCATACCTGATGTTCTCTAAAATCGACGTTGCAAACAACACAGGCTGTATTTTTTTCACACGCATCAGAATAAGAAAAAATGGGTGGAGGGGGATACCTCTTGGTTAATGTATCCAACATTTTCGCGGATCCAGCTGCATAGGTGAGAAACAAGATAAAAAGCATGGCATACCTTGGATTAAGTTGACGGATGTCATAGTTATCAATGAGGATAGCGCCACGATCAGTATCGTAGAAACGCTCGATGAGCTACGAGATGGCTTGTCAAAAGGGGCCAGACGTTGAAATAAGCTCCTACCTGTCCAACCGTGCTTTTCCCGCTCCCACTGGGTCCACAAAGTGCAACAACTTTTCCAACGGGAAGGGTGAGGCTGAAATCTTGGAGGACAGGGTGTCCAGGTCGAGTCGGGTACTGAAAAGGTAAGCCCGAAAAATAAAAGGTGGTTTTTCTTACAGTGAATGAAACGTCTTTGAATTCGATAAAACCTACACCATATGTTAGTGGGTTTTTAAGGTATAAGGGAAAGGGGGGAATGTACCGTTCATCTTCGCAGGTCGAATCCCAACATCAACAGGAATGCTGGCTTTATGATCAATATACTCAATCACGCGAGCCGCCGATCCAAGCGCCTTTATGACTTGACCAAACAGAACTCCAATTTGTGCTAAAATTGATAAAAAAAAGGATTAGAAAACATGACAACCGGGGGACGGGATAAAAAAAAACAACAAACATAAAGATCTTTGAGCGCTTTGAGTTGAAACCATATACGTCATGAGCTATTTGTTTTTGTAAGAAATATGTAAATTGTTTTATGGATAAACGAGGGTCAATGTTTTTTTTTACCTGTCCACCTGTCATTTCCCCCTTTACAACAAGCGATCCGCCATAATACAAAACCATCAAAATCATACCCCCAATCGACATTGTCGTCAGCCCTTTAGAAACAAATGTCAAAACCCCCGAAAAATATATAACACCACGTATTAAAAAGTTTCTGAAGTCGTTTTCAATACGAGAAACAAAGAAAAAACAAAAACAAAAATGACAACCAACAAACAACAACAAAAAAAACTCACCTTGAAACACTCCAATATGAAATCCCAACTTCCGATTCCCCATCCCCGCCTCCTCCGCCATCCCAAGATACCTCTCAACCTCCCTCCCTCTCCAGCAAAAGCCCTCACCGTCCTCACATTCGACACCGCCTCCCCAGCAACCCCAGCAGCTCTAGCCTCCCCCTCCCTCGCGATCCTCGACACCCTCCGCAAAAAGCTCCCGTACATGTTCATCGCCACATAAAGCACCGGCATCGTCGCTAATAACAAGCCAGTGAGACGTGGAGAGAGTCGAGTGAGTTGGTACAGCGTTCCAAGGATTTGAGCGAGACAGCGAAGACCCTGATTTGAATTTTTTTCACATTTTAAAAAAGATTGAACCTTCCCCCTCCTTCTCACCTGTGTGATTACCAGCTTGAATGTATGCTACAAATAGAACCCTTCAGTCAATTTACAAAAAAAACCCTCAAACATACCTTAAACTCCCCGACATCCTGCGCCAACCTCCCCACAACCTCCCCCTGCATACGACCATCGAAAAACGCCATATCCTGTCCTAAAATCGATTCATAAAGCCGGCCTCTCAACCTTACAGCCACCCGTTCCCCAAGTACCGTCACAAGGTGGATATCAATACAGGTCAACAATCCTAACCAAAACCGCGTCAACCAAGGAAAAAAAACGCGGAGGAGGAGAAGAGGCTAGGGAATCAGCAGTAGTGAAGAAAGGAAAAGAAACGCGGGTGCATGGCGGTATTAATCAAACGCAGAGGGAATAAGAGGTGGGGGAATGAGCAGTTGGGAAGGAAGGAAAAGAAACGCGGGTGCATGGCGGTGTTTTACCTTGAAGCGCAAACATTGTCAACAGTTTCATCGCTGGTTCATTCAACGATGTTAACGTGGTCGTGGAATTCGTAGATAGATTCTGAACACCGTCACAAGGTCACCTATGATACGGTGTCGTGATATTGATAAGGGCTGTAACGGTAGTAACAGCAATAATCTACGAATCAATAAAAAAAAACACCTTCCAAAAAGAAAAACAACCCCGCCGTACTTACTGTCACCAAAAGTCCAATATCCGGGCTCACAGCATCCACAACATCATTCAACAATCCCAAACTCCCCTTCCTTTCCACCTCCCCACTCTTCTCAATCGACACTTCAAGATTACTTTCCTCCGCATCCGCTCTCAACCCTTTCGTCTCCCGTTTATCGTCCTTCCACATCCTAACCCCCGCAAACCCCATCGCCGCAATCACGGGCAGCCATCAACCCCATCATACGCCAACTCGGCCATGAGACGGAGGTCCACGGCCTGTGAGGTTGTTGCGGACTTCGCGGTGAATTCGTCGCGAGGGTCTTTGTATTGGGTAAAGAGACGGTGGTGAGGGATGCGGAGAGGGTGAGGTGGATGTGAGGGGTGAAGAAGAGGCGGGGGGTGTGGGTGAGAGTTTTGGAGGGATGGAGCAGACGGAGGAGACGCATGGTTTGGGACAACTTATTTTTTTCGGTTTGAGCTCGTGTGACGGAGAACGAACTCGGGGAGTCCGTCGTTCGTGGCCGTGTCTAGAATGTTCGATGAGTCGAATGGGTTTCGGGGTAAGATGGTTTCGGGTAAGATGTTGGTACTCGGACGTTTTGGAGATGACTTATCGTGATAACGCCACTCGACGATTTCAATAGTGGTATGCGTACAGGTGAACGGAATAAAATTGGAAGTTATCATTTATGTAAACAGTACTCGATTTGTTAAAAACCTTTCAAAATATCTATTAAATAAAATAAAACACTTGCAAAAGCCAAAGGGGGTATAACAACAATCCCTCCACACACCAAATAATTTAAAAAAAGAGAAAAAAAAAAGGCAACCAAAACGTGATGTTGTTTTTTTTCTTTCAAGCCGATGTCATCATCGCCGCCCCATTTTGCGCCGACGACGCAACAGGATACGTAAACGAATTCTGTCTCGGCGCAACAGAATGGTACTGGTACGGCTGCTGCTGACCCGCCGGAGCCTGATGATAGTACGGAGGCTGCTGGCCCGGGTGGGGTCTGTATTCAACAGGCGGGGCCGGAGACGCATACCGCGCATCAGGGTGGAGTGGCGCGGCCCTGTAATACTCCGAGGGCGGCGGTGGGTACATGCGTTGAGGGGATGTGTGGGATGGGGAGGAGGACGTGGAGGCGGGAGGAGAGATGGATGTGGCGACTAGCGAGTTGATGGAGGGGAGGGTATTACGGTTTGGGGGTGGGGGTGACGCGTAGCCATGCTGGGGCTGAGGGCCAGGGTAGTAAGGATGCTGAGGGGCGGGGTACGAGTCTTGAGGGTGTTTGGGTTGGTAGGAGGGGCCGGGGGAAATGGAGTCGGGGGGTTGGGGACAGGGCTACCCGAAGAGCGTTCGTTGGGGCCGCGCTCGTGGGGTTGAGGACGGCCGGCGGGCTGGAGGTTTAACGGAATGTTGGCGGCCTCGGCAGCGGGGAACTTCCGGATATGCGAACGGAATGTTGCCTGAGAAAATAATTAAAGATTAGAACCGTGTTTTTTCCATAAAACTTAAACAAATGACTCAAAAAAAAGCTAAGTTTCAAACTCACATCATGTTATCTTGACGAGAAAATCTGCTCGGGCATCCCTTGATAGGACACGCGTAAGGCTTCAAACCGCGTGGATCCTGAATGTCTAGCCAAGTGTCCGCTATATTTCAAAAAAGAGAAAAAGAAAATCCGGGTTAGATTGCCAGTACGAAAGAAGTAAGAATAAAAACCTAATCAAAAACTAGGAGATGCGATAACGCTCATCTCTGTAAAGTTCTAGACCCAGTCCCCTCCTTAACCGCAATAATCACGAAGAAACGTATGAATGAGGAAATGGGATTTGAGAGGTAAAGTGGCGGGAAAGGAGATCGTATCATGACTCGAAAGTGTATCGAAAGTCAATCCAACGATCCCATCCTCAAAATTGAATGAAAAGAAGGATGGAGAGGGAATGATGTTCAGGGATGATGAGGGGGGGCTTAACGAGAATCCCTCAATGCCAATCACTTCTTGACTCACACCAAATCACCGATCCACCACCTTTTTTCACCACCCTCACGATGGTCTCGGAAAGGCTCAAACAATGACATGAAAAATTTTCAGAAGAGCCCAGACCCTTTGCGTCGATCCCTCCCAGAGCAAAAACTCCGACTCTTACGAAAACCTTGTCCCGAGGATTGGAAATCCCGCCCTCAACACCCCTGTCCCTCCTTTAAAACTGCGACCGATTCGATCCCGACCGAAGAGTTACGTAGTTTTGGAGGGAGACAAGATGAATGGAATAGGAAGGACCCCAACACATCTTGTGAAGGGTCCAGAAGGACTCCCTTCCCCACCCAAACCAAAAAATCAAAAAAATCGGGGAGCCGAAGAGGGGTGAAAAAAAGGACAAAAGAAAAAAAGAGTAAAATAGGAACTACTGAAGGGTTGCTAAATTGAGCTACTTGAAAACTAACCTTGTGGTAAAAGATTTTCCACATCCGGGTTCAGCACAGGGGTACCTCTTACCCGCCTTGGCGGTGGCAGCGGCGCAAGCGGCAGCAGCAGAAAGAGGCTCCCTTGGCGCGGACTCTGTCGGTTCTGCAGCTGACGAAGCGCCTTGGTGTTGTTGCTGGGGGGTCCAGTAACGTAAGGCTGAGAAGGGGGTGGGGGGTTCGCCATGACAGACTGGTAAGCGGGGAAGGGCTGCTGTTGCTGTTGTTGCTGGCCGGGGTAGTGAGGAGGCGGAGGAGCATAGGAAGGGGTGGAAGAGGAGGAGGTGGCGGGGGTAAGTGGACGGTAGTCTGATGGAGACTCTGTCTTGGATTCGTATTCACCCGTGGAAGGTCGGCTGACAACGGAGTCTGAGATGGCGCGGGGACGGTTCACACCTGACATTGCGTTGTCCTGTTGAGGATGGGGGGGAGTTTGCGACTGGTAAGGGTGGTGGTGGTGGTGGTGTTGATGGTGGTGGTTGTAGTAAGGGTTGTAAGGGGCAGGGCTGCTATGACGGTGAGGGTAATAGGGAGGACGGTCGTGGTAGGGAGCATAGTGTCTCTGCATCTGTGCGGGCGGCGCGGGTAGTATGTGCTGCTGTTGTTGTTGTTGTTGTTGTTGGTTTTGTGCTGCAGCAGAGGAGAGGGTGGAGTGTGAAGCGGAAGGAGTTTCATCAATGAGCGAGCTGATAGACAGCCTTTGGAAAGGCGGGGGTGAGAGGGATGCTGCAGGGCCAGCAGCATGAGCCGTTGTAGGTGAAGTAGACATGATTTTGCAAATGTAGATAAGAGAGTATGTGGTATTGACTCTGGCGATGCGCTTCAAATGAACAGAACAATCCAACGCTGGCAAGAGTTGGGGGGAGAGAGAGCTCGGGGGAAAGGAAAACGGGAACAGGGGAAACGGGGTGAGGGGAGGTATACTTTATATTTTTGAAGAATGAATGCGGGAATGGATGGATGGATGGATGGACGGATGATGATAAAGGGGAAAGAGGGAGAGGAGGAAGAGAGAGAGAAGGATAAGGAGGAAGAGGAGAAGAAGGAGGAGGAGAAGGAGGAGAAGGAGAAGGAGGAAGAGAAAGAGTAGAAGAATAAAAAGAACATAAATAAATTTATCCAATAGGATGACATCAATGCCTCCTTATTCAATAAATACCAATAAATACCAATAATTATCACCATCGACGCCAACGTTGATAAATATCAATTAGTAACAGCAGGATACGCCGACGTCTCGTTCCTCTAGGTGTTCGTGTTAGTGACGACCTACTTTTAGTTATTTATTCATTACTAAGTACTTTTAGTCAAAGGTATACGTAAAGTATATTTGTAGTAGTCACCTCGTTTTCCCCTCTTTCTGTTTGCTAAAGAAAAAGTAATAAACAGAGATCATTATTTCTTTCCCCTTTTGTCTTCAAAACCCTTTTTTACTTTATGTCATCTGTCTTGTTGCTGCTTGCTTTATGGACCCTTTACAATTAAATACATTAGTAATATTAGTTATTAGTACGTGCACATGTGGAAGACGAGACATCAAAGAACGGAGCAAAGCAAAGCGCAACAACAGAAAGAATGTTCTTTTCTAGTATAGAAACAGGTCCGCTTAGGTTTGTTGAGCTCAGTTCTTATTTACTACCCGCATCGAGGATCACGAAGCAAGCCAGCCAGCCATACGGAGATGCCGATGTTTATAAGAGCTCCAATCTTCGGGCCGAGATTTGACCATCATCCTATTGGAGATGAATTTATTTTAGTTTTTAGGGATATAGGGATTTGGGTATTAATGATAGGTAGTCAAGCCGCAAGCGTCGTGTTGGTGGGCAAGCACCCATCCATCTCTTCCTCCGAGTTGAGTATCAAGACGTGGGGTCAGGAAAGGGGTTCTTTTTCATGATCTGCGCCCACAAGTGGTAGGTATTAAGCCAGCCTTATGAAAATTGTACTTTTTCAGGCCCAAGCATCAGGGATCAGTCAATAACTTCAGTCAGCCGTCTCTTGTCTTTTTAAGACCCTTTTTATCTAATAATAATATTTGTATTGACGGGGCCGCGTGGCCGTTTAGGAAAGAAGGGAAAGAAAGGGTCTTTGATCGTTACATTTTTATTGTGCGTGAAGGAGGCGCTGCTCAATAAATACAATAATTAATAAAAAAATGATTTCATGTGGGAGAGTTATGATTGGCTGGAATTCAAAACATGGTTTGTCATTTTGAGGGTAACTGCGGATGTTAGTTTAAAGTCCCGAATATAGAAGCTGACAGCATGCATCAGTAAGTGTATCTTTTATCCGTGTTTTAAAATAATCCAACGTAATTCTTTATTAAAACGAAACCTTGTTTAGTTTATCAATAAATATGCTCATGACATGTCTCCATTCATCGCTTTCTACACATGAGATACTCGAAAGTTGTTTGAGTGCATTGAATGAACAACTCTATCATAGTCAACGTAAGAGAGTCTATGAATATCCAACCGTATACATAATTAGATATAAAATAGTAAACATACATTCTTATTATTGGTATTTGAGAACAATAAAAGTTGAATAAAAACATTTTAGAGATATTTACGTTAGAGTGAGGAGTCTTGGAGAGTCTTGGATGTGACTTTGCTTGGTTTAACGAATAATGGATGATGATTATTGATAAGGTTCGCCTCCTCACTTTCCTTCGATCCCTTCTCCTCTTCCATTTCCTTGTTTGGAAATGCCACAGTCACACAGATCTCAAAGAACAGGGGCTTTCAAACAAAAAGAATAGTGATACCCTATGGTTCAAGGTCAGTCTGAAAAGTCAGTCGGTCGGAGTCCTGTTTTGGACAAATTATTATATTTAATTAGTATTGAGAAGGGGTTTTTAAAGAAATGAAACGTGGAAGACGTGAAAACCCAAGGGCCAAGACAAAGACAAGTAATACTTATAAATAAATAGATACCACCATGACCCGTCCACATGGCATAAGTTGCTGAACCAATGAAATCAAAGGGACCCATAATGTTACTAATCCCTATTCCCTAATAATAATTATAATTAACAATTTTAATTAATTTTTATTGATGAGAATGTGATGTGATGATGAGTAATGAATAAATACTAATAAAGAAAAAGGCGGTGTTTCAAAAACGAAAGGAAAGGAAAACAAGGGGTGCAAGGAATATCAATATTAGTATTAAATAAATAGATGGGCCTGGACCTTATTTGCAGCAGTGCCTTCAGACGTCATTTTATATTAAAGCACCCGTGTGGTGTGCATCTGATTGGATGACATATTATTCTGTATCACCATGAAATATGTAACATGATTCCCAGCCTGCTTTGCTTTGTATTGCTTGCTTGCTTGTGAATGTTGATTAAAGAACGGGTGTTGTTCATTTGATCCCTAACACTTAATAATTCCTCTTGCCCTTAATTCATCTCAACTCACTGGTGGATGGGGTGTGCAAGGAGATTTGATATTTATTTATTTATTTATTTAAATATATAATAATAAGTATGAGGAGGAGGAGGAGGAAAGGCTAAAGGACCCATGATGCTCTTTCTTTTTCTTTTTTCTCTTTTCTCTTTATCTTCACCAAATAAATATTAAATAATCAATCCATGAAAAGTAAAAAGATAAATCTTAGGGCTTTATTCTTCTCTTTTTGTTTGTTTTTCCTTTTCTGCTTGGGCCACCCTTATTATTGCTTTTGTTATTCAAAAAGGAAAAAATAACCCTTTATAAATCATGTCGGGTAAAACATTTTAACCTTGTTTTCCTCTATCCATACAACATTTGTTATTTTATCAAATAATCTTGAAATTTAATACAAAGAGTAGAAGAACGCGCCGAGGCTTTCAATCAAAATATTTGAAAACGACAAAGAAATCAATGTCCAACACTCGTCGTCTATACACCTTCCATCGCATCTCACCACATCTTTAACGCGAACCAAAGAAACACATTCGGTCGAAGCACCCCTTTCACACAACCTTTTAAAACAAATAAACAGTTTGCCTTCTATCCATACTCCCCAATCAGAAGCACATTTAGTCTATTTCTGGGCACATCTCTCCGCTCGTCACTTTTGAAACTCAACACCCCCGTCCCTTCGTACCACCATGGCGCGGCCAATGTAATTGTAAGTTGAGGTTAAAGGATCAACAACGACGTCACCTCCTTTAATACCCTTGTTGGCCGTGTTTTGACTTTGAAACTAACGTTAGAATTAGAAGGGCGGCGTCGACATCATTAATGTATGTATGCTTAACCCCTTCCTGTTGCCTGAAACCCCAAGTTTACACGATATCCGCCCGTCTTTCTTTTTTTTAATCTTTTATGTTTTTATCCTTTTTTTTTTCTTCTTCTTTTTTCTTTTCACTTACTTACCCATTTTATTTTATTGTTTTAAACATGATTATTGGAAACAATAATGGAGTGCGTGGAATGGAAAGCTCTTTGTTGAGGTTTTATTGAATAAATATTTAAATATTCCGCCCAGAGAACAACACCAAGGTGTCTCCAAAAGTATTAAATGTTCATGTTCTGTTCACCCTTTCTTTCTTATTATATCAGCCAAAGTGCCACGTTTTTATGCTTTAATCTCACCACCCTGCGTCATTCATCAAATTCATCAAAAATGAATTCCTTTCATTTCGCATGGTCACACAAGTAATGTAATACAAAGGTCCGGGTCCAAACAGACAAAAGGGTAATTAATAAAAGATAACACCACGTGGAATGCAAGGAAAAGATAAAAAAGATGAATCATGACGGTGGATGGGTTAATGGGGTTGATCGCTTTACACTACTAGAAATGGCTTAACCCCTCCCTGGGCACCTACCTGCCATAGGAAAAAAGATAGAAACCGGCGTCACTTTCTATAAATCATCTTTTTTTTGAATGAGCCTGCCTCATACATACCACTCCATCTAAAACATGGCGTTTTATTTTAACGATCTTTTCAACATGGCGTTCAATTATTCATTCATTCATATGCTTTCTTGAAATGAAAAAACCCCCTTCTAAACCCTCCATCTAGTCAAGAACAATCAGCCCAGCAACACACCGGGCCGATAAAGACGGCACAGCGCAAAAGTTGAAAAAAGATTAGGAAAAGGGAGGGGAGACGCCTTTTTATTACTGTTGGGTAGGTAAGTAGAATGATTCAACATTATTTAAAGAAAGAAATTTTAAAGGGTTATGACCTTTCCGTCTCTTTGCATGAACGACAGGGCGTGATAACCATACCTCAAAAGATTTTCATGTCCGCATGCGTTCATGCCGTTCTGTGGATGGTTTAATATATTTACATTCCACACCACATCTCCTTTTAAGCTTACTCGGCGTTAGGTATATGGAAAAAGAAAGCGTCGATCAATCGATTAAAAAACCCTCACGATGCTGATACGCACTGTGGAAATACACTGCGGAAAGGAAGTTTGCACCCAACGTGTAAATAAAGAGTGGTTTATTGAATAAGTTGAGTGAAATAATTGGAGTGTGTCAACTAGTAGGGTAGCGCTTGCGTGTGCAAAAGGTAAGGGTGTGAAGAGGGAGGCGAGTGCTCCTTTTATTACGCCAGCGCTGTTCCCTTCAAGGTTGCTGCGGGCTGCTTCAAGGGAAGCGTACCGCCACTTGGCATTTCTGAGTAGACGGATGAAGGGGGTGAGTTGAAAGGGATCAAGTCAAAATCGTTTAGTGTAACTAGTTTATAACTCATTAAACTTAAGTACTTGTGAAACTTGATTCTTATTTGTTTTTGTCTCTGATGTTGGTATCCCAGAAGTCCGTCGGCCTTAAAGGCGGCAACGGAACCTCACTGGTTTCCAACACTTCCCCCTGTTTGGAAGCTCGGTAGCTTGCAAAGATGCAAGTTGACGCATGCCGAGGGATTCTCTATGTCTAAGAAAGATGGCAGGTGAGAGAGGTTTTGTAAAGATATCAGCGATTTGTCATTTGTGCCGACAGACTTGACATTGAAGAAGTTTTGTCGACTAGCTCGCGTATATAATGTACGGAGCGTCGGATGTGTTTTGTCTTTTCGTGATGTTCAGGGTTATAGGCAAGGTGGATTGCAGACTTGTTGTCATTGTAAAGGTTCACCGGTTTGAGCGGCACGTTGAGTTCTTCAAGAAGTTTGAAGATCCAAACAATTTCGCGTGCACTTTCTGATACGGTTTGATATTCGGCCTCAGCAGTTGAGAGGGATATTGTTCCCAGTTTTCCAACTTCGCCATGATACCAAATTTCCTCCAAAGAAGAAAGCGTAACCGACTTGAGACTTACTATCGTCAGGATCTGATTGGAAGACGCGTCACAAAAGCCAACAACAGCATTGTGGCCTTCGCTAGTGTAAAGGAGTCCCAAGTCTCGGGTGCTCCAAACATAGCGGAAAATACGTTCAAGACCTTCCAATGTGCTTGGGAAGGGTTTCCCATATGTCTTGCAGCGACTGAGACGGAATAGCTTATGTCGGGTCTTGTTTGTGTTGCGAGATACATTAGTGCACCGACAACCTTTGAGTAAGGTCCGTCAGAGCCAGTTCTTTGGTTTCTTGCGAAAAAGCTTGGTTGTAGAATCCATCGGTGTGGATGTCGGGGAGAGGTTTGTTTCCGGGAAGAACCGTCTTTTTAAGTTCGTTGACATATTTGTGCTGGTGCAACAGTAATCCTTCCGGAACTTTGGTGAACTCGACACCTAGACCGAAGCTTGCAGAACCGATGACTTTGACTTCGAAACGTGCTTGTAAGTATTCCAGTGCCGTGTGTACAGCTTCATCTGTTCCGAAGAAGAACAAGTCATCAACATAAATGGCGATGAGGACACCTGGTGTGTCTAATATGAATAAGCAAGGGTCAGCGCAACTTGGGAGGAAACCGATTTCTTTTAGGTAATCAGTTAAACATATGTTCCAGCGCCGTCCAGCTTGCTTGGTACCATAAAGTGACTTAACCAGTAACCAAACTTTCCTGGTGCCGTCTCCAAAACCATCAGGTTGTTCCATGTAGACGGCGTGGTCCATGTCACCGTAGAGGTATGCCGTGACCACGTCTGCCATGTGCACTTTCAAGACTTCGAGATACGGCGTAGCTGAAGAGCCACCTTAGTGTTTCAGCACGTACTACAGGAGCAAGGTTTCGAGGAAATCTATGCCGTATTTCTGCGTGAAGCCTTTGGCTACAAGTCTTGCCTTGTATCGTATGGTATTGTCTGGATTTTTCTTGAGGCGGAATACCCACTTGGCGCCGATGACATGCTGTCCTTGAGGTCTGTCTACAAGTGCATAGACGCGTCGAAGCTTGAGAGCTTCGATTTCAGCAAGGCATGCGTTTCTCCATTCTTGTCCATCAGGTCGTGAAAAAGCTTCTTGTTCGGTCAATGGATCGGGTTGATGCCTTGGTTCGTAAGGTTCGGTAACCTTAGTGTTGTAGAGGTGTGTCGGCTTAGTGATCTTGCGACCAGAGCGAGTGCCAGATGTGGTGGGCATTACTTCTTCGACCGAACGGTCACTGTAGTTGCCCAAGCTGGATTCGTCGCTCTCGCTTGAGGCGCCTGAAGCGTCATCCCAGAGGTTGTTGATGGGAGTTGGTGCAGGTTTCCCGTCGTCTTCGCTTGAGGACTCGACTGGTTCCTTTGTCCATAGGGACGTGACATTGTTGTCAGCATGGTCTGTAGGATCCGAATCGTCAGAGTCTGAGTCAACGCGGCTTGTGTGTTGTTGCCTTCCCCCCAGACGAAGACGTTTGGAAGCATGGGGTCGTGAGGTGGTGGACGAGTTTCACGGTGGCGCTGAGAATATGTTAATTAACGTGTTTAAGTAGTTTAAAGAAAATGAACAAAGTTATTGAGTGTGGTGAATAATGAATGTATTAATGGAGAATGCGGCATGAGAGTGCCAAACAACTTGCGAGGTTTTCCACCCATTAATTACAACAAGCTGAGTAGCATGTGCTTTTTGAGCCACTCATGTCAATCCACAGTTTTAACCAACGTTAAGCAGTACCTTGGCGGTAGGGTGGCGTGGGCGATATCTTGCTCATGCTCGCTGGAGGAGTCGATCTCGATTTCGTCATGATCATCTGCACATGAAAAGACGGTGAGAAGATGAGAAGAAGCAAAGACATGGTGAGTAATCACATTAATAAATTGCAATATTCCCTCATGTGAGAGTGCAAGTATGCGAGGTGCGGCTTTTGAACCGTAAATTGCTGGGAAGCGGCGATCAAAGAAGTCGCAATTCTTAAGATGAGCGGCATTTTCGTGACCCGTGTGAACGTCCAGGTTATGATTTTGGAAGAGCTTTCAAAACCAACGAAAATGTGCTTGGCCATTCGAGGCCCATGCGATGTGGTCGATTGGTTTTGGTGACATGGATGCCTACCAAACAACCAAATGGGTGAAGGTCTTGGAGGGTGGGTTGCTTGCCGTATAGTGCTTCATGAGGCCGCTTCTTGGTGGATGGGATGAGGTTGTGAAGATGAGCTGCATGAAGGACGGCATAACCCCAACACCAGAGAGGGAGTCGGCATGAAGCATGAGAGCAAGTGCTTTTGTGAAGATGGTGCGTATGTGACGTTCGCAACACCATTCATCCAAGACGAGTCAGCATCAGTCCAAGTGGGTTTGATGTTATTTTTCTCGCACCAGGAAACGAAGTCGTTATTCTTGAGTTCTTTGGCTTGGTCGGCACGAAGTTCAGTGATGACGGGATCATGCAGAGTGTGATTGAACTCTCGTCGGAGGGTCTCGATGAGTACAATGATTCTGTCAGCGACATGACTTTTGGTGGGAAGGAGACTTGCCCAGACATATGAAGTAGAAGAGTCAACGATGATGGCCACCGTGGTACTGCCCTTGTGGGTGCTTGACTCGGTCCGAATCCGAGATCCACGTGTATGCGTTGAAGACGCCGAAGTTGAGCTCTCGTTGAGTCTTTCTTGGATGTCTTGCGTTGGCGAGTCGCTGAACAAACAGTACATGGATCGAGTGCGTCAAGATACCGAACGAGTACTTTGGAGCCGATACCATATGCTTGTTTTTGCGAAGCATACGTTTCATTACTTGATGAGACGGGTGACCTAGGGAGCATGTAGTTTCTCGAGTTCTTTTTCCATGATGGTTCTGTTGGCAAGGTCAAACTGTCCATCAGCGTGGAAGGATGAAAAGTCGTTGGCGTCAACGATAGTGGACATGGTTCCAATGTTTTCAGGTGCTCGAGGTCCCTGTGGAGAAAGCGAGAGAATCATGAGTCCTGAAGGGGAGTCAATGATTTCAGCAACTTCACCGTCACCTGGTCTTGTAAGGAAAGATCCGCCTGGGCTGTCTTGGATGTAGAGGCCTACATCACGAAGGGTGTTTCTTGAAACAAGACGAACGCGAATGTTGGGGACGTAAAGTGCAGGGAATTGAATTGCATGTCCAAGGTTCGTGAATCCTTTGACGATGCCAATCATTTCACTTTGTTCGCCAGCAAAGGCGCCGTCGACACCTGCACGGTAAGGGATAGGGTCTTGCAAATCCTCAAGGAACGGTGTGAGAGCTTGATCGGTAAGTCCTGTATCAAAAGCCCACTGGCTAACGCCATCATCTAGGTCTGGATGGATGCGAACGTTGGCTACTTGAAGAACGTCAGTGTTGACGGCGGCAAAGAACGCGAAACGAGGCCTTTTTGCTGGAATGCTTGAGGTATCGAGAGCACGTTTGCCGTCATCTTTTCGTTCAATGATCTCAATGGTAGGCGTGTCGCGTTCCTTCACCTGGATGTGATTGACTTGAGTCTTGCGAGTGGTTGACGTGCTTTTGAGTTCCGAAATTTGCTCCTTGAGTTCTTTGACTGTGGTAAGGAGAACTTGCATTGCTCCTTTGTACCCCGTCTGCGTGTGCGAGACGTTCTTGGTTCCTGAGACTTTGGGGCAGTCAATGGAGATATGCCCTTGCGTGTTGCAAGCCACACATGTTAAGTCCTTGCAGACTTCCATTCGGCGAGATTTGCTCATCTTCTTTAGTTGGCCGAAAGTATATCCAGTCGAATGGATTGAATTAGGTCCAGCTTTTGCAATCAGCTTCGCATCTGGTTGCAACTGATGGAGCCTATCCTTTCCCTTGCTCTTGCCGTTCTTGGGTTGTCGGTCGTTAGGCTTGGTTTGGTTGTTACCATTGGTTGTAGCTGTGAGTACCTGAACCTTGGCATCAGAGTTGGTGCGATTGTGAATGCTCACAAGCGTTTCCATGCTCTTTTGCATGCCTTTGATGGTTGTTTCCTTGGCAAGGTCGTCACAACGAGATGGTGTCCAAATGGGGTTGACTTTTCCGGCAGTGCGGAGCGCTTTGACAAGGTGTTCGCAAAGGAGACCTTCGGTGGCTTGCTCGGCTTGGTTTGCTTTGGACAAAGTGTCCCAAAGGGATCTCGCGCGAGATATGAATGACACCGGTGTGTCTTTAGCTTCGAACTTGATGTCTCGGAGCTTCTCGCGGAGTTCACCGACAGCCGTGGTGTTGTTAACGCCATAGGTCTTCTTAAGAAACACCAGAAGTCGTCTTGCCGTCTTCGATACCTCGGGAGGTGCCTCATTAATCGTCTTGAGGATGTCGCCAGAAACGTTACTGAGAATGGCTTGGACCACTTTTGCCGAATTCCTCATGCGTTTCTCGTAATCTTCATGAGTCGTGTCATAGTAAGCAGTGGTGAAGACGCCTTTGAAGGCAGTAGTTTGGCGCGCCACCCAGTTTTTGACTCCATTGATGAATGCGGGCCAGTCAGCTGAGTTGGTGAGAGTGACTATACCAATGCTCTTGAAGGATTTGTCGGAGGACATAGTACGAAAGGTGGAATGAAGACTCGGGCAAAGTGTGAGGTGGCGCGAGTGCGCGATTGAAGAGGCAAGTTTTTGTGTGCGAAGGGATTCTTAACTTACACGTAAGGTGTCCGCTTGACTGCGAATCTGTGGAAATACACTGCGGAAAGGAAGTTTGCACCAACGTGTAAATAAAGAGTGGTTTATTGAATAAGTTGAGTGAAATAATTGGAGTGTGTCAACTAGTAGGGTAGCGCTTGCGTGTGCAAAAGGTAAGGTGTGAAGAGGGAGGCGAGTGCTCCTTTTATACGCCAGCGCTGTTCCCTTCAAGGTTGCTGCGGGCTGCTTCAAGGGAAGCGTACCGCCACTTTGGCATTTCTGAGTAGACGATGAAGGGGGTGAGTTGAAAGGGATCAAGTCAAATCGTTTAGTGTAACTAGTTTATAACTCATTAAACTCAAGTACTTGTGAAACTTGATTCTTATTTGTTTTTGTCTCTGATGTTGGTATCCCAGAAGTCCGTCGGCCTTAAAGGCGGCAACGGAACCTCACTGGTTTCCAACACGCACATTTTTGGAGGTATACAAAATACGTCTTCATCCCATGTTGTTATTTACTATCCTAAGAATTGGTCTATTGCAGCACTCCAACCATTCATCACTTGCAAGAAAAGATAGTTTTTATCTAAAGATTGAGGCAGGTCGTCATCTCCTGATGACGAGCTCGATTCGAGACATTATTGTATCCCTTTAATCTATTTCCTCGAGTTAATGGAGATGAAATCGCCCCAGGCATGGCGATGTAAACAGAATAAGCGTCCATCGATTTTGTGTGAAAAAAAAAAGGGGTATCAACACACTGTTTAAAGGTGGGGTGACTGTCATTTTCTTTTAACGCCGCGGATACGACATGGGCTGTGTTCGCAAGGTAATTCATTGATCGACTCTAGTACTGGTGGAGATGAAATTGTCGTTGACACGGCGGTTGAAACAGAGGAAGGATCAAAAGAGTTTGTGTGAAAAAATATGGGGGCATCAACACCATGTTTAAAGGTGGGTGACTGCCATTTTCTTTTAACGCCGCGGATACGACATGGGCCGTGTTCGCAAATAAATTCATTGATCGACTCTAGTAGTGGAGATGAAATCGTCGTTGACACGGCGGTTGAAACAGAGGAAGCATAAAAAGAGTTTGTTTGAAAAAAGGGGGCATCAACGGTGAGGTGACTACCATTCCGTGCTCGCAAGGTGATTCACTGATCGATTCGAGTTGATGGAGATGAAATCGCCCCAGGCACGACGGTTGAAACAGAGAAAGCGTCAATCGAGTTTGTGTGAAAAAAAAGGGCATCCACACCATGTTTGGAGGCGAGATGACTGCCATTTCTTTATAACGCGGCAATACGTCGAGATGGGGCGTGCTCGCAAGGTAATTTACTTAGTTGAGGTATGCTCGCAAGTTAATTACTTATCTACTCCACCGACGTTATATGTTCGTCCAAAACCATATTCAATACAGCTCCGTTTTATAGAGACACGTTCAATCTTATGTTCTAATATTTTTGAACGACTGGATGTTAAGAAAAAAAAAATCAGCCAAAAACCCATATAATCAATACAACATTCCTTTCCACCTATATATTAATCTACTTGCTCAAAATTTATTTGGGTCTCCATTTCAACCCACCCACAATTCAACAATAAATAATGCGTTAAAAAAACAACAACGAAAAGCAAACAACAAATTAAAAACCACAAAAGTTAAAAAAGGAAAAGTTCAAGACGCTTTTTTTTCGAGGGGATATCAAGAATATTTCAAAACCATACAAAAAAAAGAAAAGAAAGTGGGAACCCTCCCAAACAACAGTAAAAGAATGGGGGTTTTACACCAAACCGGCAAAATTATATGGTGTGAAAGGATCAGGTGTTTTTTCGTCTTAGAGTGTAAAACAGTGCAAAGGTGGAATGTGGGGAGATGTTTGGTCTTAATGATGTTGATGACTCGGTTGGAACCCGGTCATCCCAGCAGAATGACTCCACCTCGCCTCCCCACTCCCACCCTCCCCCTCCATCGTAAACTCCATCTCCACATCCCCCCCGGTCCCAACCGCATTCGCCGGCATCCCATGCATCATCATCAACCCCTGTCCCTCATACCCCAATCCCTCATACCCCGCCTCCAAACTCTCAAACCGTCCCAAACTCTCACTCGCCCTCATCTCCATCCCTTCATCAGGAAACTCCCACGGACATATCCGCATGCGGTCTTCATCGTCCCACGGACAAACGTCGAGTCGTTCCCGGGAATTCCGGGGTGTCACGCCAATAATGCGGGGAGGCTTCAAGTTCGGTGGTGTGGAGAGAGGGAGGGAGTGTGGACGGGGTGGCGTGTTCTTAGATCGTGTTGTGGTCTGGGATGGGCGGGTGGGTGTTTGAGGATTCCTTGGAGCAGGCATGGATGAGGGTCTTGCAAAACGTTGTTGCGGGTCTTGGTTGTTCATGGTGACGTTTTGCATCCCCATGGAACCAGCAGGGTCCATCGATACCATACTGTAAAGTTGACTTCCAGCCAACCCCACCCCAATGTTTCCAAAATCCCTTGACCCAGAACCAGACGGGAAGGACGGTGATGACCTCGAGAACGATGGATCTGAAAGCTGCTGCTGGAGTAACCCCGGTCGATCCTGAGTATCACCCGACATCATCACATCAGCGTGAGCAGACGATCGTTTCCTCCACATGGGTATCATCAAACCCCCGTTTGCCGTGCTCCCCATCGCCATGTTCGATGTACTGGCTATCGGTCTCGGTGCCATGCTTCCAGGTGGAGCAAGCGCGGCGGCGAGGGTGTTGGCGGTGACGGGTGCTGTGCAAGTGGGTGTAGAAGATTGGGTTCGAGGTCTGAATGGAGCGTTCTGACGAGGCGGTGACACCCTCTGCCCAGCTCCATCCAGCGGAGGTGGTGAAAGGTCACTTCCAAACGCGTTCGAACCTGCAAAGGCGTTGTTGTTGCTGTTGTTGTTGTGCATGGGATTGATTCCAAAGGATGGAGAGGTAGGGTTACCAGAGATGGATGAGCCCAATTGTTGCGGTGGCAGTGTTGGATGTGGGGTATAAACCGATAACAGTGTTGGAGCGCCCGAGTGGGGGAGCCGCCATACGGGGCTTCGGGGGATGGGTTCCGACGTGAGAAAGGGAGTTTGTAGATGAGGCGCTTGCGATGGAGGAGACGGATGCAAAGGAGGGGGCAGCGGATGGGTCCATCGACATGGGTACGCCATTCGGAAGAAGACCCATAGCTGCAAGCGCCATAGCTGTAGCAGGATCTGAACCAGTATGTTGCAGAGAACCTCCGAGACTGCCGCCGTTGCTATGGGAGGGCATGCCAAACTGATTGAACTGGAGCGAGAGGAAATTGTCGAGATGTGTGCCGCTGAGAAGCGGAGTGTTCCCTGTCGATCCATCCAAACCATTCTGAAAGTTGCCATGGTATGACGCAGTCGAGATCAAAGAACTTGGAGTGGATGGACCAGTGACATCTGTCGAGGCTGAAAGCGGGGGTATGTTGGAACCGCTTGCATTTGTATTATGGGTATGCGACGATCTGACCGAGGACGAAGACGGGTAAAGTTGGTTCACATCCCCAACCAACGACGAAGCATGTGCTTTCGGGCTGATCGCCATGCTGTCTCCGTCCTCTTGCCCCTCCATACCATACGACAAGGCCCCATTGAACACTCCGTTCCCATCCATCCCGGGATTTCCAAGTATCCCTCCACTCCCCCAAGATCCCTTCAGGTTCAACATAGCGAATCCTCCCAAATCCGTCGATGACTCGACCCGGTTTCTGAGAGGCGCCGCATTATTCCCGCCCAAAGATTCCGACCCCATTCCAGCATTCGACGACGCCACACTCTGTACAGTACTCGGACACCTCCAATCATATTCATTCTTCCTCGACCGATCCCTTGGCGGAGGCGGCAACGACCTTGTCTGCGTCCTCGTTCCCCCACCACCCACCACGTCTTTACTATCAGACCTCCACGACATATCCCCATCCTCCGCCCTCCCCACTGCAGCCGGATTCGTCGAGTCACCCGGCGACGCCGACCTCTGCCCCATCCACGACGGCTGCAACACAGTCGGCAACGACAACCTCCTCCCATACTTTGCCTCCGCGTTTGTCGGTACCTCTCCTAAACTCAACCGCCGTCCTCGCGGCGTCACCTCCTCTTCCTCCTCATCTCCCCTAACATCCATCTCATCCCCACCTTCCTGCAAAGTCTCTCCAAGAAGTCCCTGCGCGCCACCCTTCCCACAATACTTGAGTGACGACACCCCGGCCGTCGGAGTGGTCGATCCAGCCGATCCAGGTTCCGCGCTCCATCTCCTTCCTCGTCTCCGTCGCTCCAAACTAGGTATTGTTGCAGAGGTCGGCGTTGGAACAGCCGATACTGAGGATGACACAGGAGATCCCCCAAACATGGTCGAGTTGCTGCCGAAATGATTTCGATTGCCGTGCTCTCTATTTAGAGTGCTCCGTCGGGAATTGGAAGGAGAGGGTCCATCCGCCCATGTGGAAGCTGCGGACGTTCTTCTAGAATCATTACTTCCAACCCCTTTATATGTGCTGGACACATGTACTTGAACGCTTTGGGATGAAGGGTAGAGGGAGGAGGATGCGAGTGACGGGATAGATTCTTCGGATGGGTTATCACTAGATGGGCTACGGTAGTTTTGGTTTGACTGATATATGGATTGAATGTTGGGGATGGATGAGTGACGGGTTTGAGATGGATCGGTAACACCAGCAGACAGCGACGGCGTACTAGAACTCGGTGCAGACAAAAAGGTGGAGGCGTTGAAGGAAGGGAAGGATGCAGATGTGAGGTTTTTAGCGCTTTGAACGGCAGCGGTGGCTTGTGAGGTAAGTGAGTTGAGGACATCGTGAGCATTGAGTCCGTCTTGACTGACTTCGCCTTGAGTTCCCCCAAAACTAAACTGAAAGTTGTTGATGTCCGTCGACCCAAGCCCAGCGTAATTATTAGGAAGGCTTAGGTCCGATCCCATTGAATGTCCCTGGAATGCTTGTCCTGGCATTCCGATGGCGCCAGGGTTTCCGCCCACGGCAAACATCCCGAGATTCATCTGGTGACGAAGAAGAGGATCGAGCAGAGATTCGTCGTACTGTCCCATGAATGACATGTTATTGTTTCCCTGACTTAAAGCATCCCCAACGACCAATTTTACGGCAGGAGAACCAGAGGGAGGCAACGACGCGCTCCTAGAACCATCGTCGTCCATTCCAGTAGATGCCCCCATGACCGCGTCATTGTCCAGCACAGACCCATCATCGTCATCTCCCTTTAATTCGCTCGAGTGAACAGAAGCATTGTCTGCGCCGATATTGGCTATAGAAAATTCCAACGCAACGTCCTCTCCTCCCCCTTCCCCGTTCTCATTCTTTTTTAATTGTGCCAACCGTCGATAATGCCTAATAAAAACATGCATGTTAGAATATAGATAACCACCAAAGTAGAGTAGGTGAAACAGTGTATGTATACTCGACAAGAACAGGAAAGTCTTAAAAACGTGCTCACGATTTGGCATGCTGCAACATGTTGTCTTTTCTAGCAAATCGGCTTGGGCATCCTTCGATAGGACAATGAAAAGATTTTATGCCGGCGTGAAGTTTCTTATGCCGTGCTATTGCTAGCGTTCAGCATATGATATAGACGAGAGAATGAAATATAGTATAGGATACCAGAAATTGAGAATTTTATATACATACCAAGATGTCCACTTGTCGTAAATGTCTTGCCGCAGCCTTCATGTAGACAATGATAGCGCCTATGAAACAAGTGGGAAAAGGACGCCGTCAGAAAAGTTTTAGAAGTATTCAGATAATGGTCCAACAGCGCAAGAACAAAGCAACGGCTTCAAACAATATAAACGCACTTTTTCTCCTTTCCTCCACCTCCAGACTTTCCTCCCGGTTTCGGTGACATTTGATACGGAGACGCTGACGGTGCCTCTGACGACGTCCTAACCGGTCCAGCCCCTCCCGTCATTCCTTGCGACGATATCGACGATATCGACGACGATCTCTGCACAGCCCCAAAAGGCCCCTTAACCGCTTGAGGCGGTAAAGGTGGCTGCTGATGTGGTTGCATCTGAAATCCTTTTGCATCCAGAATCATGTTCCCCTGTCGCAAGGGAGATGTATGTCGTTGTTGCTGAGCGTAGAGTTGTGCGTTGTAAGGGTTTCCTGTGACAAGGAAGGTGGGTGGGGAGTCTATGACGCTGACGGAGGAAGTTGGGGATGGGGGGATGGAGGATTCGCTGTGCTGACGCGCGTGAAAGTTGGGATAAGGATAGGGTTGTTGAGAGAATTGCTGTTGAGGGTGTTGTAGTTGAGGCATCATTCCTGCATCTGACCATGCCCCTTGGTAGAGTTGCTGTTCAGCTATGGGTAAAGGTGGAGTTCCGTTCTCAGCTTGAAGGAGATGGTAAAAGCTCGGCCATTCTGGGTTCGAATCGTTTTTTTGAAGCGGTGAAGCCATGGTGGTATCTCCCTGTGATGGCCAGTGCGCTGCAGGAGCGGCAGCACCGTCTAAACTTGAACGTGAAGGGATGCTGACACTCAAGCCACCACCGTTGCTGCTTCCAGGGTTGTTGGGAGTGGCGTTGGGTGGTTGGTTGTTGGCTCCGCTGTGGATGGACTGCGTGTGATGTTTTGGAGGGACGAAGGCAAAGAATGAATTCTGAGTGCCTTTCCTTGGTTGTTGTTGATGGTTATGTGAGCGTGTGGAGTAGTTTGCTGATGAGGGGTCCTGTTCAGCGTTTGGTGAGAGGGACGAGGACCCCGACTCGCTCTTGTCCAAGTCGCGGGTTCTAAACGAGTTTGAGGCAGGATGATAGGTTTGCCACTCTTTGCCAACAGGAATGGTAGATTGTTTAGACTCTTTGCTGCTCGAAAAAGCTTCTTGTGATAGGTACTGAGGGTGTTGGATGCTTTGTGGCCGAAAATTACCGCTGGGGTGAGGTGCATCTGTAACCTCTAAACCGTTATTTGTCGGCAACCTGCCAGCAGTTTGCTCTATCTCTAGCACAGAGACACGGTTTTGTGGTATATTGTGATGAGCATTCATTGGGGCCTGATCATTGCCTTCCTTCGTCCGGTATGCCTCCTGATAGGTGATGGGATATCAATTTACCCCAATCGAGTACAATCGATGGAGCTTCCTTTCAGGTAGACCAACGAGTGTAGGAATGGGATTGGAGGTGTGTGTTTTGGTAACGATGCAGAACGTTGTACGTTGGATTGGGATTGGGTTGTTCGGTGATGCACGTCAAGCAGCAAACAATGGCTGTCTCCTCTTTTCAAATGTATGTTTTGTCGTTTTTTTCAAATAAGTACCCGATAGATGGTCACTGGTGGATTCGGTGTGAGATGCATTCCGTTGACGTTGTTGATGGTTACCTTCTTCCAAAGCAAGTCGTCGTGTTTCCAAACAGTGTTGAGGAGATGCGGAATCAAAGTTGGGTTTTGAGGAGAGTCAGTCAGGATGTTGGGCAGCAAGGATGGGACCTGACCCTTGGGTTGCTTCTCTATTTAATTTTTTTTTTTTTTTTTAACCTCCCTGAAAGGATATTAAAAATCCAAGGGATAAATGTTTTTTTATCGAATATTCAGTTTCTTGAGTTAACAAGCAGACACTCGACATTTCCCAACCGCTTTTAATTAGGAGATGGGAAGAGACTTGACTTCTTAGTGGGGCGATCCTCTCACACTTTTTCACACTTTTGACATTTTAAGGCGAGATATTCAAGATATTCCAACATATTTCCAAGGGTATGGCTTAATGTAGCACAATGATTTTGTGCTGGGAGCAAAGCAAAAAAAGCAAAAAACGGCAAAATGAAAAAAGGGAGATGCTGCAACCGGAGATATTGATCCGACGCCCGTTGGGTGGGTGGATGGATTTGACCGTTGAATGTGTTTCGGTGGGGTGCTTTCCACTATCTCCATACGAGTGGGTAAGTGAGACTCAAACGCACACCGTCATCTCCCTCAATCTCTATTTATAACTGTTATGAGGGTCTTGCAGGAGACTGTTGCAAGACCTTGGAAAATAAATTGATGGTTATGATCCATTTTCATCAATTGGACGTGAAACACTCGGCTGCGCCTCTTGATGCGCACCACTCGGAATTTTCTTGGATTCTGAAAAACCATTATCTGCGCATGAGGTTGTGTGAATGCTTTGTCGAGCCACCAACCGAGAAAGAGGGCAACCTTAACCCTTCAAATAAATCTTAGTGGATCAACGGATATCCTTTTCACCGTAGTGACTACCCGCTGCCTGATGGTTTTTTGAGGACTCCATAAGAGCGAATGCAGAGACAATGTGGATACTGCCATTGAATGGCTTTATGCATTAAAGACAGATCTTTTTTATTTACTTTCGAGTTCAGTGATTGTTTGCACCAAGAATTTATATGCCTTCGCTGTAAAAGTCATAAGTCATAAAAGCTCATAATTAACCGTTGCTTGGGTCAAAGCGAAACAAGAGCATCACGGTGCCAAGAGACGAAACACATGACCGACAACACATGCCTGCTGAACTTATTGCAATTCCACATCAATAAACTCTAAACGCTACAAAGAAGTTGGAGTGCTCTTGCAAAGGAATAATAGGTGGATGGAATTCCTATCGCCCTTCAACAGGTACTCTTTTCAATGTAATCGATAATGGGTGTTCAGATCAAGCTGACTACCTAGCATGCTCCTTGTTTCGATGAAAAGATATGCTCTGGCTTGCCTTATAATGATAGACCTCACGGCCGATATTTGATTTAATACAGAACCAACTCTTCCTGGGGCCCTTTCCTAACGGGCCACAACTTCATCGCATCAAGAACTCATCCATTCTTTCTCTGTTAAAGCCTAATTTTTGGTTCATGGAATGGATCGGGAGTCGTTTTTGCTCTCAAAACAGGTTGGTCGATGTCAATTGACCGATGCCGTTGTGACACAGAATTTGCCTGAGCTACTATTCAGATATTTGCTTTAACGCATTAATTAACACATTACTTCAGAGTTCAGACTCCCACACTACAAGGCTATGCCACGTTTATTCACAACAACAACATCAGACTGAGAGACCCTAAAAGAGGGACTGCAAGGGAAAAAGAGGTTTGACATACGAGAAAGAAGAGGAAACAGACTTAAGGGGAAGGTAAGATCGGAACGAGGTTGCTGCAGCAACACTTTGGATTGCCCAATCTTTGGGACGCGAGGTCTTCAAGTCCACTTCAAAGTACTCCTTTGTTGCGAGATTTATCATAATAGGGTAGCGGTGCCAAAATTCCGGCGGCACTCTCAAGATCTGGAAGCAAAAAAGAAAAAAATAAAGGAAAAATAAAGAAACAAAATATCAGCTGAAAGATCAACGAAAGCAGAAAAAATCATGCGATCAAAAAAGAAACAAAAGGATCGGGGGAAAACTCACGTCGCAATAAAAGGATCCCCGATACACCTCGCACAAGCATTAACATCCGCCGCAAACAACTCAAATCCAATCCACTCTGTCCAAAAATCAATTTATCTCTCATCTCCGCACATGGAATCAAGTCAATCACTGGATGATAAGGTGGCGGTCCCTCAACTGCCACAAAGACGCTGCTCTAGTCTGCAAAATATCACAGCACACCTCGTGTGCATGCGAACGCTCTGCGAATCCTTTTTGCGTCAGCGGGCCACGCACACGGTCTCCAACCCTGTGGGGCACGGTTGAGAACGTCCGACGCGTTAGGGAGACGGTAGGGGCCGTAGTTGGTAGGGTCGGAGACCGAATCGGAGGTGATGGTGGAGGCGGCAAGACCCCAAGCGATCCCGTTGGGATCGCCTACGCGAATGTTATCGGGGTTTGATGACTTGCATACAAAGGTAGTGTTGGCGGCAGAGATAACAGCGTGACGCCAGCGCCAACGTTTTGCGTGCGTGAGAGAGGGCTAGATGAGTGCGTTGCGTTAAAGAGTTCGTGGATAGGGGGTAGGGCAGTAAGACGATGATGGGATGCGGCGGATGTCGGAGAACCGAGACGGTCTTTAAGGGAGACCGAGACGATGGAGGATGGGGCTTCATCAGAGCGTTTTCGGTAAATGTGGAGATAGAGGTTGACATGACGGCATCTAGGCTAGAGATTACGGGGTTGTTTTCGGCGGCGGTGTGGAGATGGTCGGCTGATGGCGATTTCCATCCTCTTGAACTTGAGCGGCGCTTGGTGACGAAAGGACGGAGGCACCACGATCGTTCACATCACGTGGGGGTGAAGCCGAATAAGCTGGTGAGCGTAAGGGCTGCTTGAAGGTGGCTGGTGAGGGTTGGACTTGGAAATTAAAGGACGTATGGTTTCCTTTAGCGTCATGTAAAGCCCGAAGCCTCTCATTTTCGCTCTGAAGTTGCATGATCACGTTGGTCAGTCTCTCCCTGTCTGATGCGCTCTCCCGAACAATCTCTTCTATCGACTTAATCTTGGCTTCGAGCTCCTTAATGTATTGCTCCTTGCGCTCTGTATTCACACATCAGTCATTGATTCTGAACAAAGCATCAAAAAAAATGTTGAGAACCAACCTCTGAACTTTCGTTGCGCCTCTCTGTTCTGATTCTTCCGCTTCACCTTGAATATTTCAAAAAGAAGGGAAGAGTATTAATATTTGATAAGCCGGAGGAATCGAACATGTAAGATGGATCATATTGCAAGGAAGAGAAAGCGTATGAGAGCGCTTCAAAAACAAGGTGAGCAGCGCATTCAGAAGGACCTGGTCATCTGCCAAGACATTCGCATGCATTATATACCACACCTTTTGAATCGTGGGATCAACGGGCTTGCGGCCAGGTTTAGTCTTGCGGGAACCTTCTACAGAAGAATGCGGGGACAAGGATCGTTGCTTCCATTCTGATGCCCTCCAGTGGCCATGGCATAAGCGGCGGCGGCAGCAGCAGCAGCAGTGCCTCCTCCCTGGAGCATTGGCAAAAGTACTGTTGCGCATGTGGATGAGGACTGCCGTCATCCAAAGAATCCGAGTCCGAGTACATTTTTGTATTGTGATGCTTTACGGCTTACTCTAGCAACAATGTCAGAGACGCCAAGAGCAGAAAGAATGCAGGGTCGTGTGTCGTGCGTGTGTGGGGTGTCGATGTGGTGGGTTGAATGTACCTAATAATAATGATGCCTCTCAGTCAGCTTTATTACAGTCAGCAACAAGCATGAAACGGACAAGAGAAGTAAGGGGCGTTTCCGTTCTTCCCCTTTTTGTCAATTAGTTGGGGATTCGTAATCAACCCTTGTTACATTGGCATATCTTGTTTATCCTGACACAATCTGATAGAATGACGCTATATCTGCTTGTATGTCTTTTGTAATTTAGAAAGACACTTCCCTTGATTCTGTGTGTATGGGCAATCCTAATCATACTTCCCATGCCCATTGTGATGGTGCCACGAACAGCCAGCCTTTCCCTGCTCCTGCAAGGCTGCATCTTCCAAGTAGTCTATCCATCCATCCATCCATCCATACTTCCAGCCATCCATCCATCATCTCCACTCCTCACACCATACGTCAACCAAACATACCCATCTAAACCATCACTCCTTATCATTATATCTCTTTACAGTAATGTCGCTAGTCAACCACCATCCGCTGCTGCAGAGCCCTGTATCTGCAGAATGCGATATTGCTGATGTTGCAGTGGGGTGGACTCGTCCTTATAAAGTCAATGGACCTAGCAGAAAGGAGGATGCAACTGCTGAAGGAGGATACTATGACAAGAAAGAGGCAGAGTCTCAACATTCCCTTCCGGGCTGATGTTCAGGAGCAAATAAGTCCGGCATCCTCCCGTTCCAGTTCAAGTTCAACTCTCCATCTAATTTAAGAACACCACCACCACCACCACATCGCTGCTTGCATACAGTTTCAAAATCAGATACTTTGGAAGGAATATCGATCCAGTTGTGTGTCAAGTAAGTTGCTATAATCTAAGTGATTTCAATACATTGTTTATTATCTTTTAGCTTGCCGAACTTAAAAGGATCAACAAGCTTTGGACAGCAGACTCTATACATCTCCGGAAAACGCTCTACATCCCCGTCATACCTCCACCAACGTCCCTTGATTTTCAACTACGACATGCCCCATCTGCTCACCCAGACAACATTCGCCGCATTAAACGAGAGCGTCAATCCACAGACTCGGAAGCTACTATGCGTCTGCATCGTCCTTTGGAGATAGAGAGAGGAGACTATCAGCTGCTTCTTACACTCCACCTCGACAAGTGCGGAAGTTAGCCCGCTTTCATCCATTACTGGATCAGCAAACGCAAAGAGCATCGAGGACTTGCTGCATCAAATTGATGAGGATGTCTCAAATGTATGTGAGGCTCTCGCACAGTTGGATTCGATGCCGCATGCTACGTCCTCTTTGCTCCACCGGTCGGAATCTTTTAGCAAAGCGTCGGTTTTGACAGCAAAGACGTCAATGGTCGAGACAGGTGATAGCTGTGGCATAAACTTAATCACGTCTTCCACAACAAGAGTCAGTTGCTTCCGATATCAACATCCCAAAATCTTTTATCACCTACGTCACCTCCGCTAGCCGTATGTCGAAGTCCCACGGAAGATACTTCATCAACACGCCTCACATCACCAACACGCACTTCGCTTCAAGAGTTTCCACCCAAAAACGTGGAAATTGTTATTGAGCTCACCCCTCTTCTACGCCGCTTACCGCTCACTGCTCAACGTGCCGTGGCAGAGGACGTAAGAAGGCGGACAGCATCATCATTCTCGACCATGGACACCTTTGTGTCTCCCAACATTGTCATCCAACAACCTTCTCGCGCGGAAGTCACCGTTAAAACCGTAAAGATTGCAAGCAGCGACCAAAGCTGGACGTCAACAGCAAAAAACAATCTCCTTAGCCTACCTTAAGTTCTTTAACCCATATATCCGAACTATTTTGTAGATATCGATCAAACTGCATGCAAGTAAATAAATTATCAATAAAATAATAGTATTTTAATTTTTGGCGAGATGGACTCAGCACGGACTGCAGCATTGATTGTTGCAGCACCAGCCTTGCTCACTGCGCTCTATGCGATGAGTAGCCAGGAGCGATGGCTTCGGTTTTCATGAATGTCTTCAACTCTCCAGTTGGGTACTACTTGTACAAGATGCTCGCACCACAGGGCCCAGATGGTGGACATAGAAAGATTGTTAAAGAGTTTAACGAGTTTGAGGTGAACATGTCTCCTTCTTCTTTGCCGCAGCCTGCATGGCAGTTCAAATGAAAATGGTTTCTCATCCATGTCTACTTGCTTAAATAGGCTGGTCCTTTTCGAGTCATCCCTGTTCCTTACGCGGAGGATAACTATGGCTACATCTGTCTCGACACCGAACAAAGTAAGTCCAAACCTGCATGTAATCCAATCTAATCACAATTCTTCAGACATCGCTGTCGTCATAGACCCTGCAGGTCCATTATCACCCTATCGTCTTCGATCTAACATCCCAAAAGATCCCATCAGAGTCCTATCTATCCTTCTCAAGAACTCTACCGCCATCAAAGCATCTGGAGGCCCCTCTCTCACCCTCAAAGCCATCCTTAACACACACCACCATTGGGACCACAGCGCCGGCAACGCAACCCTCCTCGCATGGCAAGGCGTAACCAAAATCTAAAGTTGACGTTTATGGATCCGAACCTGATTTCCCGAAATGGAGTTTAACCAACATACTGTTTCGACGCGTTAACAAACGAGTGAAAGATGGGGATGAGTTTGCTGTTGGACGGATGGTGTTTAGAGTAATAAGTGTTCCATGCCATACAAGAGTACCCTAGTTGAATGAATTTTGGATTGATGGAATTTTAGGAAGCGTTGTTTATGCTTTTGATTGCCCAAAATCACTTATGGACATCTCTCAAGAACCCAAATCCATTATCCCAGAACCATGGTCTGACCCTACATCCGCAGCGGGTTCTCAGACTTCATTATTAGAAAACCCATCCAGCCATTTTTCATTCCTCCAGGCCTAAAATCCGATAGATCGTCCCCGTATCTCTTTTCACAGGAGATGCCGTGTTTGTTGGTGGAGCAGGTACGAAACTTGTTCCATGCCTTTCTAATTTCGTGCAGGGAGGTTCTTTGAGGCACCGCTGAAAGCATGAGTCTGGTCGTGAAGAAAATGATTGCGACGACCGCACCGAATTCTTTGATATGGCCTGGCATGAGTATGCATTTACGAATCTGTCGTTTGCGATGGAGTTGGAGCCATCGAATATTTTTTTACAGGTGAGTTTGATGTTTCAATGAAAGGTTTAAGGGTCTGCAACTCTCGATGATTATAAACATAGGGAGCCTCTGATCTCCTTGATGACACACCTACTTGCACAATTTTTATTTATATGAGAGAGTCCCGTTCCGAGTCCTTTTGTCCTTGATTTTTTTTTTTTTTTTTTTTTAATTCGCTAACGTTTACGTATCTAATATCAGATGAAACTAAAATCAGCTGAAGTGAGTCCATCCATCCCCAACCAACCCCTCTCCGTTTCTAACGCATAAATTCAGGACAACCACTTCCATGGTATTGCCATTATCCCCTCAATCTGGTCTCCGAACTCGAAACCAACCCCTTCTTTCGTCTTGACGCTAAACTCCGCACCGGCGAGCTCTGGTCAAATGTTATCCAACGTGTTGAAGAGAGTCAAGCTTCCTCACGCACTAATGTTTCTGTTGCCGCCAAGATTGCGCGACCTGCGCTGTGCGGAATCCCACGCGGAGAATATCACGGAGGAGATGCTTAGGGTCGGGAGGTGCAGGTGCTGGGGGCGTTGAGGTGGCTTAAAGATGGGTTTCGGATGAAGGCGGTTGAGGGAAGAAGAAATAGATTGTACTGCTAATTTGTTTGTGAATGCATTGTATATTAACTGCGATGGTTAAAGTATATCGAATTTTTATCAAGCAATAGTACCAGATATTTCTATCAAATGCCTTCTACTAAATTTTCCGTTTTTCATTTAATGTTCGGCCGAGTTCGGCCTATAATGATTATCAATAAACATCCTTATGTTCTTTCGTGGGTAAGGGATTTCTCAGTAAAAGAGTTGATTCGATGTAACATATCAGCTTAAGTTGAGCTTTAGTCAAATATCTTTCATTGACAAAACTAGGACACGACTTCCAGGATTCAGATATGATACGAGTATCGGTTGGCTAAAGATTCAAAAAAAATTGTCTGAGGGAGAGAAGTATGGAGAGACTTCTTTTAGTTTGTGAAAACACAAAATTTAGGGATGATATAGCGCTAAGTGCGCCATCCTCCTGCAAGCTCTTTTATCCGTAAATAGATCATTTGTTGCAAGGAGTTTCTTCAACTCATGAACTTGTTCCTTATTCTTTGCGTCTCTCTACAAACCCCATTAGCAAAGATACCAGTATGTAAAGCCGCACCTTTCGTAAATGATCTGACTTGAGAAGGCCAAACTTATAATCATTTCCAACATGCCGTCCAATAGCCCTATTAATATCATAGGTCCCTTAAAAATTAATAAATGACTGCGCAAAGGAAAATACCTGGCCCAGGTATCGGATCCATCCTCCTCAAAAAAAATCTCAATAACATTCTTATCCTCCAACGTCTCCAACGGCTCCCTAGTACTCGTAATCTTCGACTTTAACACCGATACAAAGCCTCTTGGTTCATATTTATCTGGGCTTGGGGCCTTGATTTATCAGTCCTCATAACCCCGAAAAGTATTTACCAATTCTTTCAGGTCGGGGAATCTCTGCGCTGTGGTCACGCATACCCCGAGCTTGGACGATGGTTTATCAGCTAATGATTTTGAGAGCGTTGTGATCTATGGGGTGGTCAGGAGACTTCGCGTGGGGGGTGGGGTCTAACTTGATCTATATCGTATGCGCCTGGACCCACATGTGCTGTCGCATCACCCAGCGGGGGCAACTTTGAAAAACGCTCCGACCTCGGTCCATTAAATGCTACAATTGGAAAGTTAAAGGATGTTAGTTTAGTTTCTCCGCCCCCTTAACCCCTCTCCTTCAAGTTTGTTGATAGCAATAAAGACCTCTCTACGCTTTATAGTTTTAGACGCCGTCGACGCCTCCCATCCCATCGCTCACCTTTAATACTCGCCATGTTCGTCAAAGAGCTAAAAACCCCTCCCCGAAGACAGTTTTGGCCCTTCGCAACAAAAAAAAATTCGCGACGTGATAGGTGAAGCGAATCAGAGGGGACCTTCACGTGAAAATGTCAGATTATTGTTTTTGGCTGGACGTGTCGCATCACTCACACTTTTACACCAAATGAATGCAGCGTCATCGATGGTGTGCAATACCTTACTTCCGGTTATTGACTACGTAGTGCTTACGCATTATTTATGACACAGGAAGATACGTGAACGAAAAGAAAGAAAAAAAAGCGAAAGCCGACGGCAGGGAAGTGCAGTGATGTGACAGCGACGTTGCATATAGCAATATCCAAAGAAATAGAACGCCGGCCTGTTTGTTAAAAAATGTTTCACAATTGCTGGCTACTGGCCTGAGGAGGGCAAGAGATGGGTGGGGGTTCCTTTGTGCAAAGGCAGCTATCCTTAAAGAAGCCAAGGGTCCATCATTTATATTCATTTAGTTTTTTTCCAGTCACATTCATCTTCCATACCCCATTTTTGCCCCTCCGACACCTCTCAGGAGTCCGTCATCCCCACAATTCCTCTAAGCACCACTGTGAGAGGTCCCTAGGATTCTCCACACTGCCAGTTCCCTCGCCGTATACCGTTTAAAGGTACAGCAAATAAAACTTTATCCTTTCACGCCGGAACTTGCTTTGTAGCCTCCCTTTTTGTTGACCAGAGGGAGACTCTCTTTTTTCGTTGGTCGAGCTACATCGTCTTATCGTCTTCGGGAAGACGCCAGAAGAAAAGTGAAAAAGGCCCCTTTTCTTTATCTTTCAACATCGCAAAACCCTTTCTTCCCCCCTTGCCTCCTTTTTCAATCTAAACCCTTTGAAGCCTCCGTCTCGCCTCCTGTGCTTATCTCACCGTCGCTTCTTCGTTGTTTTATCGAAGGCTCATTTATCAACGTTTTTACCCCAACGAAATCGTCCAAGAAGCATTCCTCAAACCGTCCCTCGGCATGTCCAGCAACGCAGTTTTCACCATCCCTCCTTCCCCTCCAACTCCCGACACTCATTTCCTTGGTCCCGGTCGTTACAACATTCTCTGCGATGCAGCTCCACAAGACAGGCTCCAACTCCCTTTAGGCGTTGAGATGGCGAACGCGGGTGCGCCACCATCCCCAGAGTCACCTTCATTACTGCAGCATCATGTTCACCCGCCGTTTAAGTATCCGCAGGTGGAGGGTGCGGCGTCAGGTTGGGAACTTTTGATGCTTGCTGCGAAGAGCGCAGAACCTCTCAACGCTTCTCCGACTTCCGATCAATCCATGGTTGTGTATTCGGAGCCCGTCGCGACTGGTCGCAGCAAAAAGAAGCGGGTCTCGCCGTCTTCGTTGTCCCAAGAGCTCGGTGAACTTCATATTAAGCCGAAATCGGCGGGACCGCGTCGGTCTCGTATCTCCAAGCCTCAGATATCCGTGACACTGCCTCAGTCTTCCGTTGGGTATTCTCCAGACGTCAATAAACCTACCATGTCCAGCAATCCGTCGGCGAAGCGTCGAACTCGTCGCTCAGACCCCAATTACGCTCCATCAGACTCATCGTCTTCGGCTGAGATGTCCGAACCGTCTGATACTGATTCTGAGCGCCTACGAAAGAAGAAGAGGAATAAGTCCATGAGGAAGGTAGCAAAGAAATCTGGGGCTAGTGGTGGAGATAAGGAGTATAAATGCGAGTGGGTGGATTGTGGAAAGGTGTTTACGACGAGGTGAGTCGATTTTGAATATATTTTATGGACTAATTTGTTGTAGTGGTCATTTGGCACGTCATCTTCGGATCCACTCGGGTGCTAAGCCGTATAAATGCCTCGTACCAGAATGTGAGAGCAGGTTTTCGCGGCAAGATAACATGATGCAGGTAAGCGTTTCCATAGTTCAACAACCTTCACACTTTGTTTTGTCTGTTGGACTGACGACACCTTATAGCATTACCGCACCCACATCGTCAAAGCGAGCGGTTCTTCATGCACTCCATTCACGATTCTCCCTCAAGCGTAAAGCCCTTTATGCTCCACGTTGACACCCACCTGATAAGTTCTCATGAACAATCTTTATCGCCTACATCACCGACAGCATCAGGGGGACGTCGAAGATTGTCATCAGGGTCTCAGGACGTTGGGTTCTCTCAGGCTCTTTATCCGCAAATTTCCTATCACCATAGCCCACCTCTGCCGGCAACAGAGTCTCACTCTGAGGATGGTATCGCGTCTCACGTCCAGCTTTTTGGTGAACCTAAACGGGCAGCTGCGTTTTGGTCGGCGGCGAGGGCGGTCGCAAAGCCGAAAAGCAATGGGAATAGATGAAGGAATACTCTGTTTTTCGCTCGCATTCTTCTTTATGTATTTTCTTATATCCATCATTGTTTTACAGTCCAAATACCTTTATCACGAAAACATCTCTTTATCATCATTTTTTTTTTACATTTTCTTTGCAGCTCATCATCTCTGACACTTTATTTATTGAGTCTTCCTGCACTCCGAATTCATAGATCACATTTCCCTTTTTTGCTGCTCGACCGGGTTCTTATTTTGCTGCGAGCCTTATTGATTGTGCTGTTTATCACTTCCATTTTCTGGTAATAAAGTGAACGACCCCTTTCATGACATTGTTGTTTGTTATCGTTTTTTATGTTTTGCGAGCAATTCTTTTTACACTCTTGTTCGTTATTTTCGTCACTCCTACAATGGTCATCTTCATATTCGTTTCCAAAAATTAAGTGGCTAATACAGGTGGTAAAGGCATCAAGCCATCAACATTATCGGCCAGTTTTTTGGGTTTTGTTTTTGGTTGAGAAATGTAGGCCAGGAGGGTCGTCAGTGTCACAGTATTTTTTTAGTTTCTTTGATGGACCAGAGCGGACTCATACCAAGATTCAGTTTAAGTTAGGAGGTATGCTCCAGCGGAAACCAGGACAAAGGATTATGATCGGATATTTACATATCACTAATATTAATAAACGCCAAAGGAAGGCGAAAAGCTGAATGATGTCATGAATAGCATGGTCCACCGTCCACCATGATCCAACATGATCCACCAGCACCTGCATTAAAGATAGGGATAAAAAAGAGTGAACAGAAAGCAAAAAGTATGAGCAGAAAGGGATTCGAACCCTTGCCTCTTGCGAGATGTGAACTTGAGTCACACGTCTTAGACCACTCGACATCTGCCCTGAAAAGTCGCCACCCGTCATGACGTCTCCGAGGAGACCGTCAAGACGGAATCAAGCGATGCGATGGGCCCAACGGGAATTGAACCCGGGACCTCACCCACCCTAAGGGTGAATCATACTACTAGACCATTGGGCCGCATTTGTTCGATGCTGATGATCTTCCCAGCGCCCGCGCCATTATATTCAAAATAAATTAAGCACCTTTACAAATTTCACGACGCGTTGACACGGTTAAGACGTGTGTAAAGACAATGTAGATACTCTAGACAGTCCTCTGGAGGTGTCAAAACATTGTTTAATGCTCTAGTAAAGTACTGTGGAGGTGAAGTCTCCAAAAGCTGCAACAGATGCAAAAAAAGATTTTGAAAAAAAGGACCATTGGGCGAATATGATGAAGGAAATTGGTCCGTCATTACATTATTTCAAAGCTTTAAGGACCTTTACCAAATTTAAAAAAGATAGTGAGCGAGGCAACGTGTTTGCCATGGAAACTTGAGAAGATACCTACTTGCGACAGCATTCGAGTTACACTACTTGCACGCCAAAAGAACAGGCACCGTGCTAAAGTATTAACGACGACTATGTAGCATTTTAAGCCCATAATTCGGCGGCAGCCCATGGATCTTAGCTAGAGTCCAGGTGAAAAAAAAAATAATAATACGCAAATGACGTAAGTTTCCAGGCCCACCAATAAATGCCCAGCTTATCTAAATACCTGCGGATGAGTAGAATAATTTCGCGGCAATGATCAGATTAAAAATTCGAGATGGCAACACTGCTGGTAACCCGGCTTGGTGAGCCTGTTGATATCCAACTGATTCTCTGGTTCTCATTAAGTAACTTGTCAAAACTGAATGAATAAGACAAATCATCCAGATTAGGTAAGTTTGTTAAAAATGTGCCTATTATCTCGATTACTCAGCTCTTGTGAAGAATTACATTGTTCACATGGCCTATGGCTCATAAGGACATTTTGTCTAAGTCCGACGAGTTCCGTTATATCCTGCGTTGACGCGTAAATGACGCGTATATTTACGCGTCATATTGAATCCTCCCTTCTTTTCCCTTGGGTTTTTTATATATACTTTTTCCCCACGTTATTAGGGTTTTTATTGAAGGAGGTGGCGCGCATATGTGCCGTTTATGTGTGTGTGCATATGTTATGTCTATTATTTATTTGTATTTTGTGTATTACTTTAATATGAAGATTTCTTGATTTAATTTGTACATGTTGAATTAAGTAGTTGATATTGAGTTGATCCCCCATCCTCTATCTCACAGCGTGGCCTCGCCGTGATCTCCCTTCACTCCTTCTTGGATGGCAGCCCACCCCTCTACCCCCTGCCACCTGGTGAAGCCGCAATCCAGCTGTTTGAAGCAGAAGGCTGCGATGGGAGCCCAAGGGTCCTCCTCATTGTCAGTGTCCTTTAGCTTAGGCTTGGTCGGCTACATTCCACCTCTGATGATCCCCAAGCCGGTGATTGACGCTGCAGGCAGGTGATGAGTGAGGTTACCCTGTGCCAGCTCGTGAGGCAACGAGATCATCACGTTCCAAAAGGTGCCATAGCAGGAAGGCAAGGAGGCTTTCAGCCCTCCCCGATCGCCAGGAGGATCTGGTGCTCATATTGGTTTATAAGCAAGGTAAGTCGACATAGAAGATACTAAACACGTTCCCTTCTCCCTTTATTAAGCAGAATCTCGCGATCACTCACCCACACCATCGCCAAACAACAACAACATCACTTAGATTCAGGAGTACATCCTGTCCCTAGGTGCTCTGTGGACTTGCTCTGCTGGAGCAACTCCTTTACTCTTCTCCCCTACCCCCTAGTCGAAGCTAGGTAGGGAGGGATGGGTCAAGAGAAGATTACACTCTGGAGAAATGGGACTCGCAGGCGGGCTAAAAGGAGCCTTATGCGAGACATGAGAGAAAAAGGGCAGGTGAAAATGTAATGAACAAACATAAAGGATAAATAATAAAGAAAGGGGAGAAGAATTAGTAAAAAGAAAAGAAGGGCGGTAGGTAAGGGAACCTGGGTGGGGAACAGAAGAAAAGAGGCGGAGGAACGCCGTTAATGTTATGTTGAGCGTTAATGACGTCATTAACACCGTTACCCCCTTGACCACCATTGTCGTTGATTGTTGTTGTCATTGTTACCGTTTTGCCCGTTCCCCTGGTGTCCTTGATCACCGTTTACGTTGGGGGGATCTATAACCGGGGTAACAAAAGCGGGAAGATTTGTAGCAGGGTCGACCGCAGGGCGAGGGATGATGGCTGAGAGAGCCGTCATAATACGTGGGGGCATAGTGACGAGACCTTTGGGACAAGGGCGAGGCATGCCAACAGCCGTGGCGATCACCTTCAAGGTGGAGTAAGGTAGGACGCTGATGAGAACTCCATGGTAGGAGCGTCCAAAGGGGGTGGGGGGTGGGGGTGGCACGTCCATTCATCGTAGAAGATGCAGAGAAACAAAGCAAACTAGCTGAACCTTGTTGTGCAGATGAGATGCTGGCTCTTTGTGCACATAATGTGAGACCTTGTCCGGACAGCCACGTCTTTAAAGCACATTGATCAAAGAGCCTCTAAACACGTACCCCATCATACTATTATTGATACTCAATCCGAATTACCCAGACAACGCATCATGGCATTCTATTCTCTCATGACTCTTGGGCCGACTCAGACCCGTTGTCGTTGATTTCTTTTTCTTCCTGACTTTCTTCGGGCTACTCCCAAACTGATGGACTCCTTGCTTTTGGAACAAGCATATAATTATTTTATTTTATTTTGATGTCATGAATCATTCATTGTTATCTCCTCATGAATAAAAGAACAAAAACAAACAATATTTTGACAAGTTATCATCTGTATATAATTTCTAATTATTTTTTTTATATTAATAACCGAAAACTCGTCATAAAAAACAATAAATTAATAAAGAAATTGGACGCCCGACGGTGATACACAGTTTCATATATGCCTTTTTTGGGTTAATTTGTCAAGACACTGTGTGTGACCATGTGCTTTTTTCTTTCTCTTGACAATTCCCAACAGAGTCTGACATTTTTCACATGTTTAACGAAAAGGAAAAAAAAAAAGACAGTTCGATCTTTTGCACCTTTTTTTTATCATTTTCTTCTGTTTCTTATTTATTTCCAGCGCGCCTCAACTCCCTCCGATCATACCCCCTATTTATCACTCTCATTACTGCCCGTCATCTACCATACCCCTTATTAGCCAACTACCTCATCATGCAAAAGCTTCACTCCAATCCTACTTCCTCTTGGGTGCCAGTCTCTCCGTCATCCCCTGATCACCAGTACAAGAAGCATCAACTCACATCAACATTGTCTGCAGACCAACAAGCAAAGCGAGAGCATGCTCCTACACCTCCTTCAAGCGACCCTGTTCTGCCTTCAGAGCGTCAACAACCATCATCTGAGGCCGTCGCTAAAACCATGACCGTATCCGCAAGATGGTGAATACTTGACCGTTCCAGGTAAGCATTTCTCTCTCCTATCATACCATTTGAGTTTTCTTCCGAACAACACCCGTTTGACTTTTCCTATAGCCCTTTACCACCAAGCACCCATGGATCTCCTCACCCTTCTCGTTTCCGACCTCCTTACTCGTCTCACTTCCCACAACGACACCATACCCCTCCATCCCACCCAGATCACTCGCTTCCATTCTCGCCCGTCCCGCTTCTATCTCCATCACCGCCTACCTCCAGCGCATCATCACCCACGCTCACCTTACTCCTTTCCATCTCCTCTCCCTCCTCATCTACACTGACCGCATCGCGGAAAACTCTTACCCTATCCTCCCTCACCGTCCACCGATTTCTCTGCACAGCCGTGGCAATCACGTCCAAGACCCATTTCGACGTGTTTTACAGTAACAAGGTGTATGCCGAGATTGGGGCTTGCCGATAGTGGAGTTGAATGCGTTGGAGATGGAGTTGTGCTTCATGTTGAATTGGGACCTTTTGGCGGATGAAGGAAAGATGCAGAGGTATTATACGAGCATGGTCAAGAGGCACCCAAACTTGGTGTTGGGAGCTTGATCTTCTATTCTTTATAATTACGTTGTACTGATTGGAGGACGCTGCTGGCAGTTTCTTTTTCCTTCCTTTGAACATTCTCATTTTTTGTCGCTGATCATTTTCTTTCCTTTTCCTTAAATCATCGCGCACTATCTTATTTTAAACACTCGTTTCTTATCTACCCCCCCGTACTCCACCTTTTAATTACTACTGGTTTTTTTCTTGAGACAATATTCTGCTCTCAGGCTCCGGCCGCACATTCTATTTAAGACTATAGATTCTCAGATTAGACGTTCTTTGACATGAATAATGTATTCGCCATCTTATACTAAAACGACACAGAAAATATACTGGAATTGATCGCCATACTTCATTTCATTCTTTTCGTTGATCTTTTTATGCCGATCATATTACACATATATGTGGCGGTCCGCAAAACTGTCATATGCAAAAAAGGGTGGCCCTCTTCCAGCTCATACCATATATTCATGAATAACCTAATCTCAATCTCCTGATTTGTTTATAATCAGGTCCAAATGGTTTTTATTAAAGTGAGCGCGGGCTAACAGGAGAATGCCTGCATAACGCAAACAACATCTGATAAACAAATACATTTATACTACCGCCGCCTATTTCCGGCTGCCTTCTCCATAGCAACAAAAGCCTGATACGGTGGATTCTTATACAAAAACGAAACCAGCTCTCCCTTCGCTTTTGCGCCTTCAATCCCATCTCTCCATTCCCCTGGGATTTTTCGCAACAACCTCACCATATCCCAATTCCCCGCCTCATGAGCCCAGCAAATCGCCTTATAGGTTGATCGTTTTCCGCACTTTTTGGAAAGGTATCGCACAACTTCGAGACGGTTATGCTGAATGGCGTAAAGCATGGTATTGTCGGTGATTTGGGTTGAACCGAGATGGTGGAGGAGTTTTAGCAAGTCCAGACGGTTGGCGTCAATCAACTTGGGGATGCTTATGAGAGCGGCGGTGGTATGGAACTGGTGTATCCATGCCACTACGGCGATGCTCAAGGTGTCGATGGGTATGGAGGCGGACGTTTGCAAAGCGATTTCTTGAGACACGGGGAAGAAGTCGATGACGCGGAAAAGATTGGTGAACGCCTTTAAGGGATTGGGGTGGATATGGGGAAGATTCAGCCATATGCACTCTATTTTGATGGAGAGGGAGAGGTCATGCGTGTGGCGGAGAATAAGACGACGGATTTCGAGAGGAAATAAGGGATAGAGGTTGGGTGTGAGAATATGAGGGGATGTGGGGGGTTGAGATATCTTGTAGATTAGAGGTTATAAGACGATATGTGGTGTCAGACATGATGGGTTTGTTTGTAATTGTGGTTACTGATACATGAGCTGAAATACTTTATGGGGGATTTCATTATATTTATAGTACGGTGTAGCATCTTGGTAATTCTGTTGACGAATAGTATTTGACGTGGCATATCCTGAGAACCCAACGCCAAGTTGCGAACAGGATTGACTTGGGACTTGACGGTGTACCCGGTCCCCAACGTGGCATGCTTGGGAAATTGGTGGCTTGCGTTTTACAATTTGCATTTGACTGGGCGTGAAACTCCCGCCTCAAACTTTTCGAATTTTAGATGAAAGATTCATATGCGGATGATTATAGAAACTAGAAAGGTCATTTAATGAAATATAGACAGGAGCCACTGTGTGTGCAGAATATGCGTTTACGTGTTCAAATTTACATAAACATGATACAAAGCAAGTGACCATACACAAAGAACATCAAAAGAATCTCTGCAAATTCCTCATCGCAAACTCCCTCACAATGCCCGGCGCCGCAGCATCAAATCTAGCCACATCCAACACGTCCTAACAAAAAATACGCCGACTAGTCTTTTTTCAATATCCAATCGAGGCGTTGATGATCCAATTAGAGGTGTCCAGCGTTATATCTTCAGTAAGAAATTCTTCAGAACGATTCTCGTGCACGTACCGAAACACGTCCAGATACCTACTTCCCGCCAGGTATCAAAAATATCACGGCCACTAAAATTCATGGAAAAGAGGCGTGTTAGATTGCCTATAAGCTTCATTCTATCCCCATAATTTCATAAGAGGTAACGCACCACTTTTGAATGTCCACCTCGAGGAGTTCAATGGATAATTTCGCTATATCCTTTCACCATTCCCCACTTAAATTGCAAACTTAATTGATAGCATGGAGGTGGCTGTCGACGAGTGCGAACCACATCTCACAAGCATTTGCAGCGATTCTATCTGCCAGAATGCTGTCAACCTCATGCCATCACAGCTCTATAATACCACTCACCAACTTATTTCAGTGTTAACAATACAATATCGGACATTTTAACGTCAATACCTCATCTCGCAGCTAATTTCTGCCTAGATGTATATCAAATCTCGATATCTCATCAAACAATCACCTTGCCTTCAATCTTTTCTAAAAGTAATGTCGACCATTTCCATTCTCAAACATGATCTAATCTGTTTAGCGAATCCCATTAAACCAACATATGCAGATTTAATCTCAGAGCGTTCCCACCATGGGTCTCGCCAACTTTCTCTACTCCCTCAAGCCCTTTCGGTCGTTTTCGTGGTCCGCAAATGGAATCGAACCATTTTACTGGAAAACGAAATGGTGAGGCAGAGTCGGGTTCTTCTGTGTTCTCGTTCGTGACTTGCGGCATCCGTTGCCTCGTTTGTACTTGCGCTTTCGACGTTGGCGTCGGCATTGAAGCTATCAAACAAAAGAGACGGGAATTCAGGATAAGTCTCTATCTGGTCTCGCTTGTAACTTCGGGCATGGTTGTTTCCACCTTGCGGATTAAAGACAAAAACTTTCTTTTAAACTCCTTCAAATACTTTCGCTCGCTTTCGCGGATGAGATCGAAGCTAAAATTATATATAACGAAAAGTAAGAAAAGGTCGACTTTTTTCACCGTCTTGTCTCGCTATCGCTATTAAAGCGATTAATAAAGGAGAGGAAAATTGGCTCATTCCAGTCCGGGCACGTTCGTTAACTTGTAACGTTGATAACGTCGGATTCAAATATTGAAGACTAATGGAAATGATTGGTTAGTACTGGAATTGAAAATACTATCTAATCATGCTTCCTGTAAAAAAAAAAGAAAAACAGCGATATACTTAGCTTCTTTGGCAGCATCCCAAAATATCCGTGGACGTATAAAAAAAAAAAAAAAAAAAATGGCGAGGAAGTGTCGGGATCTTCTTCGTCTCGTCTCGTTCGTGACCTCGTGGCATCTGTTACCTCGAAAATGCGCCTTGATTCGCTGTCGATATCAAAGCTTTTGATAAAGGTTGGGCTAAATCGGCTTCGTCCAGTACGCACCAGCTTGTAAACACCTAGTGTTGATGAACTTGTATTCACATATTAAGTCATTACTGAAATAGTTCGTTAGACTGATTTTGAGAAAACCTAACCTATTAGGTATTTTGTATTAATGAAGAAAAACAAAAATAAAAAAAAAATAAAAAAAAAGAAATACTTAGCTTCTTCAAAACACCCCATTATACAGGTGAACTAGACACCTTCACTCGTTTTCGTGTTGTCACAGATGGAATCGAATCTACGATTTTAAAAAAGAATGAGTTTCTTCTTCGTCTGGTCTAGTTCGTGACCTAGATTCAACCGTTGCCTCGGTCGTATGGTGCCTTGTCATCTATGTTGGCATCATAAAAACAAAACAAAAAAAGGGGTGGGAAAGAAGGGTTCTTCCACGTCTGGTCTCAGCCGTGACCTCGTGGCATCCGTTGCCTCGAAATCGCGGCCTACAGTCTAGTTGGATATCAAAGCTATTCATAAAAAAGGGAAAAATCAGCTTCTTCCAGTCTGCACCCGTTCGTGAAGTCCTAGTGTCGTTGACCACATTTTCACATGTTTTTTAAATTAAAAATGTTAATTAGCACTGGATTTTGAGAAAAGCAAACTGATACTTACTCTGTGTTAACGAGGCAAAATAAAGATAAACTTCTTCAGCAAACATCCCCGTATACACGTCGACTAGACACATTCTTTTTCTTGGGTCGCAGGTCAAGTCAAAGCTTTAATTATAAAGAACGAATGAGTTGTTTTTTTGTCGTCTGGTCTCGTTCGTGACCTCGTGTTGACCATTGCCTCGATCGTATGGCACCTTCTCGTTTATGTCGTCATCAAAGCTTTTGACGAAAAAGGGATGGGAATGGGGAGTTCTTCCAATAGGTTTTTACTTCGTCTGGCCTCGTTCGTGACCTCGTGTTGACCATTGCCTCGATCGTATGAAACCTTCTCGTTTATGTCGGCATCAAAGCTATTGAAGAAAAAAGAGAAGGAAATGGAAGGTTCTTCCCCGTCTGGTCTCCGTCGTAACCTCGTGGCATCCGTTGTCTCGAAATCGCGGCGTGGAATCTCGCTGTCAATATCGAAGCTATCCATAAAAAAAAATCGCTCCTTCCAGTCTGCACCGTTCGTGAACTTCTATTATCGGTGACCGTGTATTCACATATTTTCCTACTTAAAATAGTTGGTTAGTACTAACTTTTGAGAAAGCCAAACTAATCATTACTTTGTGTGAACGAAGCAAAAGAAAAATACTTAGCTTCTTCAGCAACATCCCAATATACCTTGTCGTGGTTGTTGGCATCAAAGCTATTGAAAAAAGAATGGGAATGGAGTATTCTTCCCGTCTTGTCTTAGTCGTGACCTCGTGGCATCCGTTGGCCTCGAAGTCGCGGCGTGGCATCTCGCTGTCGATATCGACGCTATTCTAAAAAAAAGAAAAATCGGCTCCTTTCAGTCTGCACCCGTTCGTGAACTTCTAGTTTCGGTGGACTGGCATTCACATATTTTCATACTTAAATACTTGGTTAGTACCAAATCTTGAAACTAATCATGACTTTGTATAAACGAAGAAAATAGATACAAAACATCCCCGTATACACGTGGACTAGACACCTCTTTCGTGGTGTCGCAGATCGAGTCGAAGCTATAATGTTAAAAGGGTTTAGAAAATTGTGTTTCTTGTTCCGGTGGTCTCGTTCTTGACCTCGTGGCGTCCGTTCCTCGATATCGCGGCCTGGATCTCGCTCTCGTTATCGATGCTATTTATGAGGGAAAGGGTATTTTAGGCTTCTTCCAGTCTGGGCCGAATGTAAAATAATAGTAATGTGGACCTCGCATTCGCATCTTGGTTCCTGCGAAAGATTAGGTGATAGGTGAATGTCTTATTTAAATAAGCTCAGTTATCTTTTTTTTTCTCTGGGAAAGAACAAAAATAATAATTGGACTTACCTTTTCGGCAAAATCCCCATAAACATTCGGCGGGAAATCTACCATGGAACGCTCTCGTGCTGTCTTGATCGTGACGTTGCTGATGGAAACAAAGCTATATATGAACTTAAGAAAATATGAGAAAGATTCGGGTTCTTCTCCGTCTCGCTCGTGACTCGTGGTATCGATGCCTGGTACTCGCGGCTTGGACGTTGCTATTGGCATCAAAGGTATCTTGAAAAAAGGATTAGTAAAATGGATTCTTGTTTGTCTCGTCGCCCGTGACCTCGTGGTATCCGTTATCTCGTACTCGAGGCTTGAGATCTCGCTGTAGTATTATTGCTAAGCTGTCAATATCGAGGCTATTGATAGAAAGAGGAATTCGAATCCTTCTACTCTGGACCCGTTTTCTAACTCGTAACGTCTGTGGCGTCGGATTAGAACATTGAGTCTTAATTTAAATAGTTGTTTTTATGAGTACCGAATTTTGTAACATCTAATCATTACTGATGACAAAAGAACTTAGCTTATTCAGCAACATCCTATCAACACGTGGGCCAGACCCTTCTTGGGCTATCTGATCGTTTCGTTCGCTTTCTGCTGCAAAGGATAGAGTCAAGGCTGCCATTTTAAAAAACGATGTGGTAAAGTGGGTTTTTTCTCGACCCCGTCCGTTTTCCTAGGTCGTATGGCAACTTGTCGTCAATATTGGCAAACCTATTAAAAAAGGAAGGGAGGAGCAAATTCTTCTCCATCTTGTCTCAGTCGCATCTTGTTGCATCCGTTGCCTCGAAATCGTGGCCTGGATCTCGCTGTCAATATCGTCGCTTATTAATACGAGAGAGGAACATCGCGTCTGGACCCGTTCGTGAACTCCTAGTGTCGGTAACCTCGCATTCACAGATTTTCCTACTTCAACTAGTTTTAGTACTAAATTTTGAGAAAACTAAAATAATCATGACTTTGTATTAATGAAGCAAAAGACAAATATAGTTAGCTTCTTCACAGCATCCCCAAATAAGCGTGGACTACACCCCTTCACTCGCTTTCGTTGTGTCGCAGATGGAGCCGAAACTAGAAATTTTAAAGGAGGAATGGTTCTTCTTCGTCTGGTCTCGTTCGTGACCTCGTGGCATCCGAGCTTCCGTCGTATGGCGCCTTGTCATTAATGTCAGCATCAAACCGTGAAAAAAAGACGGGAATAGAAGGTTCTTCCCCGTCTGGTCTAGTTATAACCTGTGGTATGCATCTTGCCTCTAAATCGCGGCCTGGAATCTCGCTATCGATATCTAAGCTATTACAAGATAGATAAAATTGGCTCCTTCCAGTCTGGGCCGTTCGTTAACTCTTAGTGTCGGTGACCTCGTATTCACCTGATTTCCTAATTAAAATTGTTTCTGCCTTTTTAGAAACGGAGCAAACATTACTTGAGTTAACTGCAAAAGAAAAACATACTTAGCTTCTTCAGCACCGTCCTCGAATAAACGTGGATAACAACCCTTCACTCGCTTTCGTGGTGTCGCAGATGGAGTCGAATCTAGAACTTTACAGGACGAATGAGTTTCTTCTTCGTCTGGTCTCGTTCGTGACCTCGTGTTAACCGTTGCCTCCGCCGGTGGCAACTTGTCGTCAATGTTGGCATCAAAGCTATGGAAAAGAAAAATGGAAGGGGATAGAGGGTTCTTTCCCGTCTGGTATTAATCGAGACCTCGTGGCAGCGTTGCATCGAATCGCGGCTGGAAGCTCGCAGTCAATATCGAAGCTATTCATAAGAAAGAGGAAAATCGGGTTATCCCAGTCCGGACTCGTTCGTGAACTCCTAGTATCGGCCTCAAATTCACATATTGTCCTAGTTTATATAGTTTAGACAGAATTTAGAGAAAATAAAAGCTAATCATTATTTGTGTTAACAAAGCAAAAGAAAGATACACTTAACTTCTTCAGCTACATTCCAGAATAAGAGTGGACTAGACCCCTTCAATCGATTTTGTGGTGTCGTAGACGGAGTCGAACCTATGATTAAAAAAAATAATGAGTCTTCTTTTGTCTAGTCTCGTTCATGACCTCGTGTCGACCGTTGCCCGATCGTACGGATCCTCTCATCAATGTTGGCATCAAAGCTATTGAAAAAAAATGGAAGAGAAAAGAGGGTTCGTCCCCGTTTGGTCTTAGTCGTGACCTCGTGACATCGTTGCATCGAAATCGCGGCCTGGAATCTCGCTGTCGATATCGAGGCTATTCATGAGAAAGAGGAAAATTGGCTCCTTCTACATTCGTGAGCTCCTAGCGTAAGTGACCTTTCGCTAACGTTCATAGAGTCGAATTGATTGTAAGAAAAAATAGTTAGGCAGAGAAGGTTCTTCTTGGTCAGTTCGTGACCTCGTGGCAACCGTTGCCTTGGTCGTATGGCACCTATTATTGCTAGAGAAGGGAATGGAGGGTCTTTTTTCCCCGTCTAGTCTCACTCGTGAACTCGTAGCTTTCGTCACATCGAAGTCGCGGCCTGGAACCTTGGTGTCATAATAAAAGCCATTAGCAAGGGAGGAAAAAATCGGCTTCTTCCAGTCCGCACCCGTTCGTGAACTCCTAGCTTCGGTGACCTCGCATTCATATAATTAGTCCTAATTGAACTAGCCCGTTAGAATTGGAAAATATATATATAATTATTACTTTCTGTTACGAGAAAGAATCACCGATATACTTAGCTTCTTTGGAAGCATCTTCATTTATCGTGGCAAGAATCTTCTATTCTTGGAATCGTTTCGTTTCTCTCACTTTCGTGGTGTCACCGATGAAGTCGAAGCTATTGTAGAATTAAAGGACAGTCGAGTTATTCTCAGTCTGGTCTCGTTCCTGACGTCGTGGCCTCCATTATTTCGAAAAAGCAGCCTGGTTTCGCTGTCAGTATCGAAGCCCTTAACTAAGGGAGGAGGAAATCGGGTTCTTCGAGTTCGGACCCGTTCATAAACTCCCAGTGACAGTGACCTCGTGCTCACATATTTTCTTATGGTTAGTCGGTACTGAATTTTTGAGAAGACAAAGCTATAATCATTATTTTTGTTAACAAAGCAAAAAAAGATATATTAGCTTCTTCAGCAACATTCCCAAATATACGTGGACTACACGCCTTAATTCTCTTTCGTGGTGTCGCAGATGATGTCAAATCTAGAAAATTTCAGAATAAGTAAGTTTCTTTCTCGTCTGTCTCGTTCGTGACCTCGTGTTAACCGTTGCCTCGGTCGTAAGTTATCTTGTCATTAATGTCAGCATCAAAGCTGTTGAAAAAAAGGGACGTGAATAGAGAGTTCTTCCCCGTCTGGTCTTAGTTGTAACTTCGTGGCATCGTTGCATCGAAATCGCGGCCTGGAATCTCGCTATCGATATCTAAGCTATTACAAGATAGAGAAAAATTGGCTCCTTCCAGTCTGGGCCCATTCGTTAACTCTTAGTGTCGGTGACCTCGTATTCACCTGTTTTCCTAATTAAAATTGTTGGTTAGTACTGAATTTTGAGAAACGAAGCTAATCATTACTTTTAGTTAACAAAGCCAAAGTAAAACATACTTAGCTTCTTCAGCACCGTCCCCGAAAAAACGTGGACTACACCCATTCACTCGCTTCGTTTAAGTCGCAGACGGATTCGAATCTAGAATCTTAAAGAATAAATGAGTTTCTTCTTTGTTTGGTCTCGTTCTTGACCTCGTGTCAACGGTGACCTCGTGGCATCTGTTGCCTCGAAGTCGCGGCGTGGCATCTCGCTATCGATATCGACGCTATTATTTAAAAAAAAAACGAGAAAAATCGGCTCCTTTCAGTCTGCACCCGTTCGTGAACTTCTAGTGTCGGTGGACTGGCATTCACATATTGTCCTAAACAAAATTGTTTCTGACTTTTTAGAGACGAAGCTAAACATTACTTTGAGTTAACGTAGCAAAAGAAAAACATACTTAGCTTCTTCAGCACCGTCCCGAATAAACGTGGATAACACCCCTTCACTCGCTTTCGTGGTGTCGCAGATGGAGTCGAATCTAGAACTTTACAGGACGAATGAGTTTCTTCTTCGTCTGGTCTCGTTCGTGACCTCGTGTTAACCGTTGCCTCCGCCGTGTGGCAACTTGTCGTCAATGTTGGCGTCAAAGCTTTCGTGACCTCATGGTATCCGCTCGAAATCGCGGCCTCGGAAGCCTAGATGTCGCAGTCAATATCAAAGCTATTTATAAGAAGGAGAAAAATCGGCTCCTTCCAGTCTGGTCGTGAATTCCTAGTGTCGGTAACCCTCGCCCTGATTAAAAAAGTTGGTTAGTACTAAAATTTAAGAAACCCAAACTAATCATTACTTTGTGTGAACGAAGCAACAAGAAGATATACTTAGCTTCTTAATCAACATCCCCGAATAAGAGTGGACTACACCCCTTCATTCGCTTTTGTGGTGTCGCAGGCGGAGTCGAATCTAGAATCTTAAAGAACAATTGAGCTTCTTTTTCGTCTGGTCTCGTTCGTGACCTCGTATAAACCGTTTCTCGTCGTCGTCGTATGACAACTGTCGTCAATGTTGGCGTCAAAGCTATTGAAAAAAAACGGAAGGGAATGAAGGATTCTACCGGTCTGGTCTTATTCGTGACCTCGTGTCATCCGTTGCCTCGAAGTCGCGGTCTTAAATCCCCGTCTGGTCTCAGTCGTGACCTCGTGGCATCCGTTGCCTCGAAATCGCGGCGTGGAATCTCGCTGTCGATATCGAAGCTACTCATAATAAAAAGAAAAATCGACTCGTTCCAGTCTGGACCGTTCGTGAACTTCCAGTGTCGGTCACATCGTATTTACATGTTTTACTAGTTAAATATTGTTGGTTAGTGCTGAATTTTGAAAAAGCCAAACTATATAATCATTACTTTTTGTGAACGAAGCAAAATAAGAACATACTTAGCTTCTTCAGCAACAACCCTAATACAGGTAGATCACACCCTTCACTCGCTTTCGTGGTGTCGCAGATGGAGTGGAATCTCGTCAATGTTGGCATTAAAACTACTAAAGAAAAAATAGAAGGGAATGGAGGGCTCTTCCCCGTCTAGTCTCAGTCGTGACCTCGTGGCAGCGTTGCCTCGAATCGCAGCCTGAGATCTCGCTGTCGATATCAAAGCTATTCATGCGAAAGAGGAAAATTGCGTTCTTCCAGCCGGACTCGTTCGTGAACTCCCAGTATCGTTGACCTCAAATTCACATATTGTCCTATATAAATAAAAAACTTGATTAGAACTGGGTTTTGAAAAAACTAAACTTATCATTACTTATGTTAACGACGCAAAGAAAAGATACTTAGATTCTTCATCAACATCCCCGAATATGCGTGGACCACACCCCTTCACTCGTTTTCGTGGTGTCGCAGACAGAGTCGCATCTAGAATTTTAAAGAGCAAATGAGTTTCTTCTTCGTCTGGTCTCGTTCGTGACCTCGTGTCGACCGTTGCCTCGGTCGTATGGCAACTTGTCGTCAATGTTGGCATCAAAGCTATTGAAAAAAAAATGGGAAAGGAATAGAGGGTTCTTCCCGTCTGGTCTCAGTCGTGACCTTGCGGCATCCGTTGCCTCGAAATCGCGGCTTGTAATCTCGCTGTCGATATAAAAGCTATTTATAGAAAACGGGAAAAGCGGCTCCTTCCACTCTGCACCCTTTCGTGAACTTCTAGTGTCGGTGACCTCGTATTCACGTATTTTTCTACCTAAAATAGATGCTTAGTACCGAATCTTGAAACTAATCATGACTTTGCATTAACGAAGAAAAACATAGATAAACTTAACTTCTTCAGCAAACATCCCCGTATACAATTCGTCTAGACACACTCTCTTGCGTGGTGTCGCATACCGAGTCGAAGCTATTACGTTAAACAGGGTTTGGAAATTGAGTTTCTTGTTCCTGTGGTCTCGTTCTTGACCTCGTGCATCCGTTCCTCGAAATCGCGGTCTGGGATCTCGCTCTCGTTGTCGATTCAGTTTGTTCCCGACTGTTAAAAGTATTAGTAACATGGGCCTCGCATTCGCATCTTGGATCCAAGTGAATGATTCGGTGAGTGTCCTAATTAAGAAAACTCAGTTAATCATATTATTTTTTCTGGTAAAGAACAAAAATAACAATTGGACTTCGCTTACTCGGCAAAATCCCCATAAATATGTCGGCGAGAAAATTCTACTATGAACGCTCTCGTGCTATTTCGGTCGTGACGTTGCAGATGGAAGCGAATCTATTCAAAAATAAGAAATATGATAATGAATCGGGTTCGTCTTCGTCTCGTTCGCAGCGTCGTGGTATCAGATGGCCTTGGACGTCGCTATCGGCATCAAGGGTATCTGAAGAAAGAACTAGCAAAATGGGTTCTTGTTCGTCTCGTGTCGTCTCGCTCGTGGCCTCGTGGTATCCGTTATCTCGTACTTGAGGCTTGAGATCTCGCTGTCGGTATCAATGCTAGTGAAAAGCGGGAGGGAATCGAGATCTTCGGATCTGGATCCGATCGTAAAGTGATGGTTTCGTCGGTCGTCGGCCTTACATTCGTATCTTGGATTCTTATTAGAGAGTTGGTTAGTATTGAATTTGAGAAAACAAATATTTTTATTTTTTCATGAAAAAAAAAGATAATTGATATACTTAGCTATTCAGCGATATTCCCGCAGAAACCCATCAATCATGAATTTCCTGCTTAAGTTTCGGTCGATTTCGTGGCGTCGTCGTTTGAATGGAAGCAATAGAAAAAAATTTAGAGGCATTGGAGTTTTCGAATAGATAGGAGCAAATCGTGTTGCTCGATTGCGAACCATCGTGAGGTAGTGGCGTCTTCGGATCTGATAATGGGTTCAATAAAAAAAGAAAACTTCCGGACGTATTGGGAATTCGCTGTTGCATTAAAGTGACAAAGTAAAGCAACGGGAACCAGAGGATTAATTGTCTTGGCTCGATCTTAGTGCCTCGCAACCGCGTGTTGGGATCATACCATAGATCTTGCCTTCAGGACCGTCGAAGTCGTGTTGACATATTACATCAATACCATTGTGAGCGAATGAATGTGGGCAAAGGGAATCGATCGTACCGTGCGGTAATCACTTCGTTTTTTAATAATAACGTAAGTCAAGATATTAAAGGATGTTGACTTCGCAAAGGATTAAAAAACTTACCTGCTCATATGCCTTCGTTGAAAATGCTATACAGCTTGTTTGTGCCGACCGCTCAGGCTTTATTCGTATTCACCATCATTATCGTTTTTTAAATTTCGAAGTTGTTGCCACCTCTGCCATCAAATACGTTTTCTGATTGGATCGCTAATTTTGGAGAGGAACGATGTTAAAGAACAAAAAGGATTCGGAATGGTCACATACCAAGTAAGTCTTGAGTTTAAGGCCTCGTACTTGAGCTGCTACCCATACGACGGCCTATCGCTAAGCTTATTGATACTGTCTTGATCTCCTATAGCCGCGTTGGCATCGTTGCCTTGAATGAGATTTCTGTCGAAGGTCGTTGCTAGTTGAAGGTGGTCGACACTATGAGCCGTGCTGGAGTCTCTGTCATCATATAAAAGTGGTGAAGTTAGACGGTTCAGGGTAGACCAACAAGTGACGTAACCAACCTCTCCCCGACGTCAACCACGCGATCCCGAGGTTTTTACGTCTTACATTTCTATCCGCTTGCATCATAGGAATTAGACAGTTGATCTCAAGAAGGCGTCGAGAAGGATAATATCGTGAGGCGACACCGTTGTTACAAGTGGTGATGTGAAGATCCAGATATTTTGACTTTGGGGAAGGATATGCGGGAGATGCTGGTTAAGACGCTGGGGACCGGAAGGAATGCCACGGATAGGAATATCGCATATAACATATACGCCAACCACACTGCTCGCTCGTACTCTTTCGAAGCGTCATCAAGTTCCTGAGGTATCTTGTGACGGTGTCGCCCGCGTCGATATTCTTGACCACTGGATTGCCTTCGCTACATGTTGATGCCTTGGAGTAGAGGTCAGCTGCAAAGAAGACAGGACGAAGGTTTGTTGAGAGCACGCTACATGTTGATGCCTTACAGTAGATGTCAGCTGCAAAGAAGAAAGGACGATGGTTTCGTCGAGAGCAGTGAAGGAAGGAGGAAGGAAGGAGTCGAGTGAAGGACAGAAGGAGAAGAGCGAGGGAGTGATGGTTGTTGACAAAAAAAAGGTGTTTACAAAAACATTTTTGTTCTCCTTTGTTTGTTGTCCTGCTGCAAATATTTTAACATCCTCCTGAAGTGACGATCCTTTCCTCATTTTTCTAATTCTCTTCTCGTTTTTACCCTTTTCTCGTCCTTTCTTCCTTTGTTTTTGCTTTTGAGCATCGTTTATCTTCTTTCTTTGTTTGTGGATCGTGTGAAATGGGGGTGGAGGATGAAGATCCCAAGGCAGGCTGACTTGTTTTGTCAACGCAGGAGTTACTCTCCACTCTTTGTTTGCTTTGTTGGGGATTGAGGATTTGCGGTGAAAGGAAGAGGCGGGAGGGGATGTATGCTATTGGAGGAGACTGGTGTATATACGGAGGTAGAAGATGACAGGAAGACGGGAGCAATGATGAACGACCTAAGAAAGGAAGCTCTCGAAATGATACGACCCTCGCGCTTTTAAAGGAAGAGCAGTAAAAGGAGGTGTCAAAGCGCAGATATCATAGCTGACTTGTGCTAGAAGAGGAGGAGATTGAGAGAGGAGGAGATTGAAGGGTTTGCTAACATGATGAATGGGAAGTAGGATATAAGAGGGGGTCGAAGGAGAAGGACTATCCCGAAACAACTACAGCTACTCTATCTTTACCTACTAAATCTGCTCCTTCCACTTTACCATCCAAATATTCCTCAATCTCTGCTGTCGATGCTCGAGACATAGCTCGCTCCTCCTCCCCCCTTCTAACTCGAAATGATTTATTATTTGAAATTACAAAAATCACTTTTCAAACTCGTTTTTTGCCGCCCATTCTTGAAGATCTTGGGAGGCACTTGAAATATGATATGGACTGTGGCTTCTTTGATGGAGAGAACATGGAGCATCATTTTTTTAAAGCATCATGTTTATGCACGCGAAAGGCATACGGACGGCGAAAGTCATATTTGACTTTTGTTTTGATACTGATGCCGTCGAATATTTGGAAAGTACGTGAAAGAGCATCATACAGGTTCGCGTTTGCTTGTGAAAGTGACCTAAGCTGGGATTATTCTGTTGAATTCTTTAAAACGTGGTTTTTACCATTGAAATTAAAATGAGACAGCGAAAAAAAAAAAAAAACAATACTTCACCATATGTATTTGGCGATATGCGCGTAGAATTAAGTTTCCTCATTGAAAGAGTTCATGCAAGTAAGAGTCACAGGGAAGCGGTTGGATGAACTGGGGAAGTCATAACTTTAAAGGTTTCCTTGCTTGAACCAAAAAACAAAACAAACGTAAACGTTAAGAGAAGATAGTTATTTCCTTCTCAACTCACATTGTCTTTGCATTTAAAACAACGCATGTTCGCCTATTTGACATTTTCCATCCCTAACATTCAGAAGTGAATGTCAAATCTAAAAAAAAGCGGGAGCCTTATCTACAGTCCATCTCGCACATGCTTAAGATTACCTCAAATCTGTAAAGAGCGAGCAAAACGCTGCAATGAAGAACATGGACTCAGCGAATTCACGTACCTGCATGGATTAGCCATGCTTCTTTATCATCAACACCATGCATGACGTTATGGTTGAAATCGTTGAGCTTGTGCTGGCAAAGACATCTCTTTCGTACCATCGACTCACTGTTTTGAACCGCGAGGATACCCACTTCCTTTCGATACCCTAGATTTTACAGTCATTCTTCTGAAAAAGAAATATGAAGGGGAATGGGTGGAGGGTGTTTTGCAAAGAAAGAGGAGATTGAAGAAAATCGCAGTGATGTGACGTGCTTGCTTCCCTTCAGTTTCTCACAAAAAAACATAGTAGTAATGTGGACGGCTTGGTTCAGCGATCCTACGTTAACCGTTTTAATTACGCAATCAAAAAATTGAGCACTCGACGGGAACGCTCATGCTCTTTCACTATCTATATTTTTTTTTGATTGATTTTAGTGGAATGTTGATCAAAACCTTTCATTTTTCATAATTAATTTTATTCGTTAAACTCCCAAACCGCGTCTTCAATAACGCAAAAAACCACTCACAAATAGATAAATTCAATGATCCTCCAACCATACCATCCAACAAACGCCAGATATTAAAATCAAAAGAAAATATCAAAGACATGAAATCCTGTCGCGAAGAAAAAAAGGGAAAAAAAATACGAGGCGAAAAAAAACCAAGATGGGAAAATAAAAGGAAAAATAAAATATCAGGCTGTGCTTAATTCTGGTACCCCTGATTCGGCATGGGAGGTCCCCCATTCCGTCTCTCCAAATCATCCAACAACGAAAGCGCACCCTCAATAGACGCATTCGCGGCTCTCCGCATCCCAAATGGTGTTGGTTCCGTAGACGACACCGATGACCCCGCATAAGCAGGGTACGCCGATCTCTGCTGAGACTGCGGTTGCGACGGGAAGGATTGTTGCGGTCTCCCTGAAACCGTCGCGGAGGGTCTTGGACGGCCATACCCGCTTGATGTGGTCGACATCAAGGATGACGTTCGATCAAGGGATGTGTTTGGGTATGGCTGTTGTTGTTGTTGAGGCCACCCGTTGGATGGGGGTGGCATCCGTAAGGTTTTCCGGGTTGTCCTGGTCTCTGTCTCGCTGCCGTGTACGGACCTGCGGAAACCGGTGTGGTGGGTGGAGATACGGGAGAATACTGTGACGAATACAAGGTTGAACCTGCGGATCGTGATCTGGACATCATGACGGAGGGTGTAGCTACGGGGGATGGTGAGTAATACCCCGCCGAGGAGTCTCGGATGGATGTAGGGGTGGAACGACCAGATTCGGATGAGATGATGGAATGACCGGGTTTTGCGCGTGGTGCAATGTTGATGGTGCGAGATGTTTTGGGGGGCATGATGTGCATGAGTTCGGTTCCATCGGAGGGTCGACGTGCGAGTCCGGTTCCTGTGAGTTGGGGACGTTGTGGGACGGGGGCGGGTTGAGGGGAAATGGGGGGGATGCTGCCATGGGTGCCGGTGGAGCAGGTTGAGGCATTTGCATCTGCATCTGGAGTTGTTGCATGAGAAGGAGTTGTTGGGGATCGATGGGGGGTTGTTGCGGTTGCATTAGATACGTTGGGGCGTTCATGAGACCTGGGGAGGCGCCGGAACGGATGCTGGGATCTGGGGTTGTGGGGTAGGTGGGGTAGGTGGATTGACCGCCTAACGCTGCGAGTTGCATGTTGTTCCATTCAAGGGTTCCCATTGCGGCGTTGGTGGCGTTGATCTGTTGCATAAGTTGGATTTGCTGGTAGAGTTGTTGCTGGAGTTGTTGGGTCTAATACAAAAAACGTTAGGACAAGAACAAAAATAGGGCAGGGAAAAGTACCTGAGCTTCCATCGCGGAGGGCGTAGGTTCCGCAGCAGGAGCCACCTCCACTTTCCCCCCTTCCATTTGCACGTCCCTCTTAGTTTCCACAAACTCCATATCGTCATCATCATCGTCCTCATTGACCACCTCCCTCCGTACGCTCTTCTCCGGCGACCCAACCCCCAACAACGCCTCCGCCTTGGCCGGGATATTCCCATACTTTGCCGAAAGCTTTGGACTCTTCTTGACAGCCTTTGACGCGGTCCGGATCATCCTTTCCCAAGCTTTCAATTCATCG